>BLKR01011702.1:0-28731 GCA_011170035.1 Teleogryllus occipitalis
CGTGATGGCACAGACATCACACTAAGGCATACCAATTTTAACAATCAGAATGGGAAATTATTTCCCTTTATTTATTTGGATTTAACTTGCCTTCTACTAAAATTTAAAAACATTGATCGTTCCAAAGAACGATATAAAAAATGGTAGCGTAAAGATGTTAATAATAATAAATACCCTTTTCAAACTGAACAAGAAGCCAACCACCGTCTCTTCGTCGGTAAATGTCATTTTTAATTAAAATGATCATTCGTCCACTTTGCAACCAAACGACTGCTGTTCTTGAATGGAAAAGAAGACGGTACACTTCCGTCTTCTGCATTTTCATGTTTGAGGCAGCACTTGGCGCTATGAAATGAGAAACTCTAATCAATATGTGCAGTAGCGAATGCAGATATGCATTTTTTTAAAGTTTGGTAAATTTACACTTATAGAACTGTCAAGAGTATTTCAAGTTTTTTATTACTTTGTTCTTCTGGTAGTACGTGTTTAAATAGGAAGTTTAGTTACCGTGAATAATAAGAGAAAATATCTACCTATCTATTATTTGATGAATTAATCAAGATATTACAATGAAAATCTTTAAGAAATCATTCGCTTCCCATATATTAAAATGATGGCTTGTTTCTGCACTGAGTTAGATTTTTGTAAATTTAGAAATGACCTTTATTATTATTATTATTATTATTATTATTATTATTATTTTCGCTACAATATTTTTTTTATTTCGTTCTTTTCGATTATCGTTGATTTGGAATTTCAGAAGAAGAAAAGTTCAACTCAGATGAACAACTGGGAAAAAATTATAATTCAGATCGTTAAAATTGATGTTTGTTCATATGTTTTACATGTCAAGATCATGAATTGCTGCAATTACACCTTCATCCTACACGGCTATCCCTCTCACACTCCTCTCTTCACAAAACAATATCAACGTCGCGAAGGCCACCTTTCCAAAACGGCAACTGTTGCAAAGGCTACCCGTTTACTTGAAAATCTGATGCCAAAAAATCTAATTTTATACTCAAATTACTCTTAAAATTCTAACATATGATACATCATTTTATTCCAATGTTCATGATCTATCCATTGCCGATTAAAAAATATTTATTTATTTATTTATTTATGTCAAAAAACAGTTAAAAACTGCGTATGACGGGCTATGGGGAAAAGTGAATTGTGTGCACATTTTCAAAATTCTGTGATCCCTACACTAAATCATATACTACTTAAGTTTTGAATTTTGAAAGGGAGAAAAAAACAAAAAACTCCCATGTAATAAAATCGATTTTCAAATGATGTAAATAAGCAAATAAATTTTGAATTTTGAAAGGGAGAAAAAAAACAAAAAACTCCCATGTAATAAAATCGATTTTCAAGGATAAATAAGCAATAAATTTTGAATTTTGAAAGGGAGAAACAAAAACTCCCATGTAATAAAATCTATTTTCAAGGATAAATAAGTAAATAAATTTTGGGCTCTTATTACTCTCGCCGCGACAACGTGGAAACGATGGACTTGAATAATTGTATTTCCCACTGAATTCTAGAAGACGTGCACAGAAAATGAAGTTACATTTATGTCCAGAAGTTAAAACAAGGGGCCATCTCAGCATTTGCTCTAATGGATCAGGGAAACTGGACGAAAAACCTGATCGAGATGGGGGTCATTGACCCGGAAGCTCTAGTACAATAGTTGTTACAGGTTGTTTATACACATTTATACAGTCTAAATGGTAAATAATGCATTATGTATCATTGTTAAAATTAATGTTACTTTCTTGTGATGCTCAGTATAGTCTCTAATTGTATAGAAACAGTTATGCAGCAGAAACGATTTCACTTGGGATTTTAACTTTTCTATCGAATTTAATCGTTTAATGTCATCTGGCAAAGTGTTGTAAAATAATGTACATGTATTGTATGTGAATTTTTGTAATGAGCTGTTGATACTGTCACCTGATGAATATGATTTCTACGTCGAGTGTTATAGCAATAGACTTCGGCATTTTCTGAAAAAATATTCCCGACCTTGAGCAAGTCATTTTTTACAAAAACCACTGATTCGTAAATAAAAAGACACGGTAATGGTAGAATTCCTAGATTAATGAAGATAGGCTTACAAGAATCACGTGGGTGGGATTTGGTTATTATTCGTACAATTCGTTTTTGTAATCTAAAGGTCTGGGAGCTATAAGATGTATTTCCCCAGAATATTATGCCATATCTCAGGCGGGAATGAACATTCGCGAAGTATACACAACGAGCAGTATGAAGGCTGACTGAATTTGCAAGAATTCTGAACGCGTAGCATAATGAACTTAATCTTGTGTTCAATTCATTTAAATGGACGTTCCATTTAAGGTTTGACTGAATTGAGAGACCTAAAAATTTTGTTGCATTAACATGAGTCAATGGTACACTGTTCATTTTCAATGGAGCACAGAATTGTTTATTTGAAATGGAAAACTGCATTAAAACCGTTTTCTTTTCGTTTACTATTAATTTGTTATTTCCGAACCAATTGGAAACATCTGATATTGTACTATTTACGGTTTCTTTATTGCAAAGGATGTTCGTATCATCCGCAAAGAGAACCGTTCTTCCGTTTCGAATCGTCGAGGGCATATCGTTTACGTAAAGTAGGAACAGAATAGGGCCTAAAATCGATCCTTGAGGAACTCCACGTGCAATGGGCAAAGAGTCGGAAAGGTGCGTACGTAATGTTCCATCATTCCAGCAAGGTATTTCAACTCTCCGAGATCGTTGTTTAAGGTACGAACATAACCAATCTAGAGCAATACCACGGATTCCATATGAAGATAATTTTGAAAGTAAATGTCATGATCAATGATGTCAAAAGCTTTTTGAGAGATCATCTAAAATAATCCAATAGGTGCCTCGTTTTGATCTGTTTATTATAAGACATCTTTAAGAAAAGAAAACAGTAGCTGTTTCCGTTGATTTTGATTTTCTAAATCCATGTTGGTAAATCTGAAAGCGCGTCGCTTAGTGAGAAAGGTTTCCATTCGTACGTAAAAAAGTCTCTAATATTTTTGGAAAACTGATAGAAGAGAGATGGGCCGATAATTTTGAATTTCATTTTTGTTGCCTTTTTTGAAGAGCGGCTTAATTTTAGCTGTTTTGAAAATATCTGAAAACGTTCCAGTGCATAAAGATGCATTAAATATGTGAGTTAACCGGTGTATAATGGCATACGCACAAGTCTTTAACAAAGAATCTGGGAATTCATCTAAACCGGACGAATATTTATTTTTTAGTTTACCGATTATTTTGAGATTTTCATAGGAAGAAGTTTCGGAAACGAACATTGTGTCTAAAATTTTGGGTGCACTGTCTGTTTTTGAATTTTGTGCCTGAAGACCCTTAGTGAGATCGGCGGCAATTCTCGAAAAGTATTGGTTAAAGAGACTAGCCACTGTTGCCGGATCGTTGACATTTATATCGTTATATTTTAAAACAACATTCTCTACGGGTTTTCTAGTTGATTTGGTAGTATTTTTTATTATATTCTACATTGATTTTGTTTTATTATTTGAGTTCAAAATATCCTGATCGTTTTTCATGATTTTTGCCTGCCTTATGACTTTTCGTGACAATGTTTTGTATTTTTTAAAGTAGATAAGGAAATCTTGAGATACGTCATGACGTTTAGAAATGAAAGAAAGAATTCGCTTGTTTTTACAAGATGTCCTAATCCCTTGTGTTATCCAAGAATTGCTTTTCCCTGAAATATTTAATTTTCGTTTTTGAAGAGGAAAGCAAGTGTTAAAATGAATTGAAAGAGTTGAAAAAAAAGAATTATATTTCTCGTTTGTATCAACAGTATTATAAACCGCTTTCCATGACTCCTGCATCAAGTAGTCTATGAATAATTTAATTTTACTTTTAGTAAACAATCTAGTCATACGTGTATTATTTATTGTGTCAGTGATCGCATTTCTTATAATGGTAAGAATTTGTGCATCGTGGTCAATGTATCCTAAATCTTTTGTTTCAACTTCATATCGAGTAGTAGTTTTGTTAATTATAATTTGATCAATTGCCTTCATCGAATTTTGTGTGATTCGTGTAGGTACATTAATTGTAATGTCTAAATTGAAGGAATTAATTAAATCGAGAAACTTTTCTTTCTCGCAAGATTCGACCAGAAAATCAATGTTAAAATCTCCGCATACAACAATGGATTCAAAAGAGCGATTGCTGACTTTGTTAAGTGTTATCTCCAGGTTTTCTAAGAACAAAATATAATCTGCAGTTCTCTTTGTTGGAGGTCTGTAAATGCAAAGTATTATCACTTTTAGTGAAGTAAGAAGTATCACTTTTAGTGAAGTATCACTTTTAGTGAAGTAATATATTGTTCAATTTAAAAAATTAAAGATGATTAAATTTCTCGAAAACTAAAACTATTATAGAGAATTCCTCTACCAGCATGTTACCTGCCCCAGATTTTGCATTGTTCAGCGAAAACTGCAACTCGATACCCTGAACCGTTTAGAAGTTATGGGGGTGGTCCATATTTGCTGGGACACCCGGTATCATATAAACATTAGAAACCCTATGTAACTTGATCGATGATAAATGAAAGCGATTGCTGTATACCAAGCGAATGAATAGGGATGACTAAATACGTCTCGTAGTGGAAACCTCGAAATGTTTACTTTTCATAGCGTCAACTTCGGGTAGCTATATTTTCTTAATTAAACCCCAAAATATCCAAGCAATTATTTCAAATTAAATAAAACTACATTTTTATTGACAATAATACTAACCTGATATGACCTTCTACAAACAATTATAAAGATATGTGAACTTCTTCATCCTAAATTTTCATCCTAAATAGTTACTTTTAATTTTAACGATTATGTTAATGTTTGCTACTCAGAGACATGGAGCACGCTCGAAAGAACACAATAAGTAAACGAAATTGAGGATATTATGATTATTATGTCGTAGTAGCTTCATTGTTGAAATGACGACTGATTCTTTCATATGAGATTTTCTGTGTTTCATGAAGATGACCTCGGCGTATACGTATTTCGAAGACGTGTAAACTTACATGATTTTGACGCGATAAGCGATGACCTCAAACAATCCACTTCGATTCAGAGGGTAGTGTCAAAAATCATTGGCGTGTTAGTGTCGAATGGAAAAGAATGCGTCTATGAATTGTTCTGAACTTGGAATAATTGAATTTTAAAAACATGTTTATTTGTAAACTTTGCACCTTCATTGAAATTTACTTAACTGCATACGTAAGTTCACATTCCTTCAATTACAAATGTCCATAAATAAACATATGCCAATACAATATTATAATAGTATTATTACATTTTCGCATATTCCATGATGATGCTATATGCTTCTAAAGGCAGCAGACTTACTGGTTAGAATGAAATTGTGAATGTTATAACAATGTATTTCGTATTTGGAACGTGTGAATACTGAGGAGCCGGAAGCTTTAATGTCTATATTTATACGCCAAGACAATTAATGCAAAATTATTGTTTTCTTGTATATTTAATTTGAAAAATTTTCCACAATTTTATATGTAAAGAATTGGCTTCCTAAGAAGGTGGATAAAGGCTTTGTCGAGGGAAAGAGAGTGTAACGATTTACGCTTACAAGCTCAGCCTATTTCGCCTTGAAACGTGTGGAGGAAGGACGCAATTTTCACCGGGAGGTATTTCTTGAAGCCAATTGATGACTCTTCCTTGCTCCCAAGTTGAAGATTGTTCGGTAGCCGACTCGAGTAGTATTTTAAAATTTATGCTGTAATTGTTAAACAAATGGAACTTAAAGTATTTAGAATAAAATGAAAAATTAGGGAGCGGAAAACCAGGAATATCTAACCAGCAATAATTTTCGTGGCAATTAATGCAAGCGTTGTGGACGCTAGTCCCCTCCACCCCGTTAGGAACTTCAAATGTATTTGCCGGAGAAACTAAGCGAGCCGTTGCAAAACGGCTTATAGAAAAACTTCACGTGGGAACTGCCAAAAAAGTAGTTGCCATGACATGCTAATTTCTTATAAACACTTACGTATCTCGAAAACGAAAGGAAGCGCTAATCGGATTGCGGAATTTTACATCTCGTTTAAAGGCAATTTTAAAAAAGCAATACTTTTTTTGTAAAATTTAAAAATTTATAAACAATTTCCAAATTTTGCAATTCTAAAGTGGGAAGGGTTTTCTGATGTTCCAGAACCAAAAACTGCGAATTAACAATTTTGCAACAATTAACAATTTTATAAACAATTCCGAAATGTGCGCTATTCCTGCCGGGGAGTGTCCCCAAATTGTCCATGATTTGATGATAGCAAAATAACAATTTTGACATGAGATGCAAATTAATTGCTTAATACCTAGTTTAATTGTTACTTTAATGATAAATATACAGGTGGTCTTTGAATTTTACTTTCTTTTATTGAAATGGTTCCCTAGAAGTCCTAACGATTCGAGAAAGACAGTATTTTGCATTTTTGCAAATGTAATATACATATGAACAATTGAAAATATGCAATTATAATCGTTTTTCTTATCGCAAAATTCTGTAGTAAACTGGTCATTTGATAAAGTTCATAAATTGCGTTTGGACAAGAATATTGGAATTTAAATATCTATAAGAACGTAATTGTTCTAAAATTAGTGTTATTTTATCTGATATCAATGTAATTTCTTTAAAAAATTGTGTTAACAGTGGTTAAGTGCTATGAGTTCATATATATTTCAATGAATTTACTTTCATGCTCATTGAAGTGTTTCTTTCATGTATTTTTCATTTGAAAATACTTCCACATCTGAACTGGCGGCGCCCGCCATTTTGTACGACGTAATTTTGTTAGGGCACTCCCCCCTGCGTTGAGATCGGCTACGATGGTTTGTGAGGCTCCGCCTGCGACGTTTCGTCATGACAAGGGCTGTCCAAGCCGTGCAAAAGCTGAACTTAGCCGCAGACGGCCGCGATCAATTTATGTTTCCAGTACTGTACATTATGTGCAATAGAAGTGTTCTCAAGCACAGGAGAGCTGAAACCAGTTCGCCTGAAAGATATTCCCACAAGAGTGAACCATCCACTAACATCAGAAGATGAACTAATACTTGTGGGCTTAATTCGATATAGAGGACCAAAAAAAATTATCAATTACAAGAGCATTGCACACTACACTGCAAATGTTCTTAGAGGAAACAAGTGGTACGAGTACGACGATTCTGGAGGCACAACAGTACTTTTAAAGGAGACTACTAAAATTATTCCAGAATTGCTTATCTACTATAACAAAGAAAAAACACAATTGTAAATAATTAATTATTTCTATCTGACACATTCTCAGTACGTAATAATTCTTTCTTATATTTTTCAATTTTTAGGTATCTCACATATTGCAAATTATTCATAGACAATTCTTTTCTTGGTTTGGTTCTTCCTTTATTGTTTATTTTCCTTATTTATATGTTATGTTTTATCTTCCATTTGGTTGCTGGTTTTCGTGCAGGTGTGGTATTGGGCGCGATTGGTTATAGAGCTGTAGTGTCAGCGAGTTGGACCAGTGGAGTGTAGTGGAAAGGTCGGCTATTAAAAATAGATTACAAGGTGTTAGAGATAGTGCCGCAATGTTAATGCATTTTTTTCATATTGCTTGTTTGGGTTGTTATAGACAAATTTATACACTTTCACATGTATTATTAACATACTACTAACTTAAATTATGCTTAACCTAGTTATATTATGCTACTATTACTAGTATGCTATATTATTGCTACTACATTGGGGTAGATACCTCATGAGAGTACCTACTGTTCACAATTGCTTGAAAAAACATTTTAGGAAGACATCGAACGGGTATCTATAGTTTATTCTGGTTGTATGTTGTACGTTGAGGACAATAGTTGATCTATTGAGTTTATGTTGGAGTAGAAATTATTGGAGAGGCGTGCTATTTGGTACGTGATTGAGTTTGTTTAATTCTCTATGAAGTTGTCGGTTTGAAATGAACCATGGGGCGTTAGTGATTATTCTCAGGAACAACCTATATTTTGTTTTACATTGGATAGTGCGCCAGATGGGACATGCGTATAGCATTATGGATCTTATGATAGTTTTTATTCGGTGTTACTGCATTTGTTAATGAAAATTGGGACTTTCTATTCAGTATTGGTTAGAGTTGAATTAATCTCATTTTGGCATGCTGCATTTTAATGTTTATGTGGTTTTGCAGTTGAGTCTTGTCAAGATTTAGTCCTAAGTATGTGATAGGTTGATTTGATGGTGTCCAGTTTATTTGGTAATTGTTAATTAGTAACGTGATTAGGCAAAGAATAGTTGTAATAAAAATATTTTTGCTTTTGATTGTTTTGGGTGTACTTATATATTCCGTTTTATTATCTATTCGTCTATTTTGTATAAATGTTGAATTATTATATCGCTGTGTTTCAGCCTGTGACTAGTTATGAATATTGCCGTATCGTCGGCGAACTGTGCAAGTTGTGTGTGATGTGTGATGGGGATATCTGCAGTGTCCAAATTGAATAGGGTAGGGGATAATGATGAGCCTTGTGGAAGTTCTGCTTCTATTGTGCATGGGTTGGAATTATGATTGTCTATGGTCACTGTGAAAGATCTAATATAAATTGTGTGATAATGTTTAGTAAGTATTTAGGTGTTCCTATTATTTTGAGTTTGTGGATTAATCCGGGACGCCGGACTATCAAAAGCTTGAGATACATCTAGGAGTATTGGGTGTTTCTTTTCTTGAATGGCAGTGTGAATGTATTCAGTATTCCTTAGTAATTGGTGTGCAGTTGAGATGTGGTCTCTAAAGCAAAATTAATGATTTCGAATGGCTTCTGACTTCGTTATATGGTTGAGTCTTTTTAAAATTATTTGTGTTTGGTTTAGGGAGAAAGTTTACATTTGATATTTTCCAAGTTACTGGGAAATAAAGTATTTTAAGTGATGAATTATAGATGTAGTTTATGTATGCGATTGGGGGTGTGGGTAGTTGTTTTTTAATATTTGGTTGCTAATTAGGTTTTGTCCAGGTGCTTTTCTTTTGTGTACATTTTTTACGAGGGTTTTGACTTAGCTGAAATGAATAAAATTCATTTATAAAATTCTGAGGGACGTCATAGTTCGGTGCTCCATTTGAGTCAATTATTGGCCTGGGTGTACGGAAGTATTATTAGGTTTGAATGTTTGTGCGCAGTGTTCTGCTAGGGCTTCTGCCTTATCTTGTGGAGCATATTTTATACCTTGTGTCATGTCGAGGGGTGGCATGGTTGTTTTTTTTATTTAGAAGACTTCTTGAAAATTGCCATAGTGAATTATTTGAGGTATTTAATGATTGAATTTTTGTGTCGAAGGATTGTTGGGTGTATATGTTAAATTTTTTTTTCTTATTGAATTGAGATTTAATTATTTTTTGAGTTGTGGAATTCTATTGGTGCTCCATAGCCTTCTAATTTTATTGCATGTATTGATTTTTTGTATTATTCCTTTGGGTAGTTTTTGTCGGTTTGAAAGAATACGTGGGTTTGTTGTCTTGCAAGTGCTTCATTGTTTATTATTATTTCATTTATCATCATGACAATTTTTTCTATTTGTAGGAGTTTAAAATTTTGAATGTCGGTGTCTTGGCTCTGATTATTTTCCTAAATGATTCTCAATTTATATTTTGGGTGTTTAGTCTCTTGAGTTGGATCATGTGAGGGAGGTGTTATTTTGGTCGTTATTAATACTGGAAGATGGTCTGAATCCATCTCGAATACTGGATTTGAATGATATACTGTACTTGTGTTAGTAATTGCCATGTCTAATATATCTGGGTGCTTGAAATTGTCGTGTGGGAAGCCAGTTGAGAGACCACAGTTCGTATGGCGTATGTTCAAGTTTAAGTCTGTTATTATTTTGAGTAGTTGACAGCTTGCATTGTTGGAAACTCTTCAACCCCAGTTAACAAGGTTTGAGTTTAAATCACCTAGTGGAATCACAGGCGTATTCTGTTGAAGAAGGTAAATTATGTTGGTGTTTTTCATTTTCATATGAGGTGGTTCATATGCTGATACTACAGTTGTGATTGTTTTATTTACGATGATTTTAATAACAATGTTTTCTAATCCTGGAGTGTGAGGTGTGTCAGATTGCATATAAGGAACATTTAAACGAGTATGAGTACTCCTCCCCCTTTTTGATCTACTCTGTCTTTTCTTATTACGGTATATCCAGAGACGTTTAATGTCTTGTCTGTACTGAGGAGCGTTTCGCTGATGCATGCAATTTTTCTAAAAATAACATATATTTGTTGTTTTTTTTGAGATGTTATTAGCGTACCAGTTTAGTAAGATTAATAATTCTTTGTGACTCTGTTCTGGCATTATTTTTATTAAAGTAAAATGTGATTGCATTTTGAATACTGTTTATTATAGTTGCATTATAGATACTACTGATTATGTCCATTAAATAATTTGTAATGATGTTTACAATAGTGTGGATTATTGAGTTAATTTTCTCAATATTATTGTTAATATTTACATTTGTGTGTGCTATGATACTTTCGCAAATTTGTGATTGGGTTCTCTTTGCAAGTAAAGTTTGGTATGGTTCGATTGTGTCGAACATTAGTAATATTGCGAGTTGTGAGTATAGGAAACGATGTAGTGGGTTTTTAATTTTTCTGACGAGTAGTAGTTTTGGAGTTGCTTTAGTTGGCGTCTCAATTTTTTAAAATTAACAAAGGTTAACCGAGCTGACAATCTACATCAAACACTTGAGATACATCTAGAAATACTCCTTTCCTTCTTGGAAGACTGTGTTTCTTCTGTTATCTATAAGAGTTTGTGCGTCCTTGATGGTTCGTTTCTAAACCCGAATTGATAATTTATATTGATTTTGTCTTGATTACGTAATTATTTTGTTTTTTAATATAAATTTTATAACTAACTTTTAAAAAGTAAGCTAAAGGATTTTTGCTCTGTAACCCTCTGTAGAGTATTTGTAACATAATAGTGTTAGTAATTGTGTAGTCCGCCGGTAAGTTTGAATGTTTTGATTTTTTAATTTTTGTGATAATTTTTTGAAATTCGGTTGAAAGTGGCGGTCAATTATTAGAGAACTGGTTGGAGTAATTAATTTAAACAATTTATTTTTATTATCTTATGTGTCTATTTAAGGACCTAGATTAATTATTTCTGTATTCCGCCGTATAGTTGTTTTTCTATGAATATTTATTTCAATTTTAGGTTTTGATGGTGTCTCTAAATATTAATCCATTTTTATAAACAATTACAGCAGTAATTAATTCTGGAGTCATTTTATCGTCAAAGATAGAGTATTTGTAACATAATAGTGTTAGTATTTGTGTAGTCCGCCGGTAAGTTTGAATGTTTTGATTTTTTAAATTTTGTGATGATTTTTTGAAACTCGGTTGAAAGCGATGGTCAGTTTTTAGAGAAGTGGGTAGCGTAAATAATTTAAACACATTTTTTATAATTTTAGAAGTTTAGTTAAAAAATTAGAACAATAATTTCTGTATTCCTCCGTATGGTTGTTTTTCTATGAATATTTGTTTCATTCGTAGATTTTGATGATCTCGCTAAATATTAATCCATTTTTATAAACAATTACAGGAGTAATTAATTCTGGAGTCATTCTATCGTCAAATATTGAGTATTTGTAACATAATAGTGTTAGTAATTGTGTAGTCCGCCGGTAAGTTTGAATGTTTTGATTTTTTCAATTTTGTGATGATTTTATGTAATTCGGTTGAAAGCGGCATTCAATTTTTAGAGAAGTGGGTGGAGTAATTAATTTAAACATTTTTTTTATTATCTTATGTGTCTATTTAAGGAAATAGATTAATTATTTCTGTATTCCGCCGAATAGTTGTTATTCTATGAATATTTGTTTCATTCGTAGTTTTAGTTGGTCTCTCTAAATATTGATCCATTTTTATAAACATTTACAGCAGTAATTAATTCTGGAGTCATTATATCGTCAAATATAGCGTATTTGCAAATAAATTGTGATAGTAATTGTGTAGTCCGCCGGTAAGTTTGAATGTTTTGATTTTTTAAATTTTGTGATGATTATTTTAAATTCGGTTCAAAGCGGCGGTAAATTATCAGAGAAGTGGTTGGTGTAATTAATTTAAACAATTTATTTTTATAACCTTAGATGTCTATTTAAGGAACTAGAACATTAATTTCTGTATTCCGCCGTATAGTTGTTTTTCTATGAATATTTTTTTTTCATTCGTAGATTTTGATGGTCTCGCTAAATATTAATTCATTTTTATAAACAATTAGAGGAGTAATTAATTCTAGTCTCGTTCTATCATCAAATATAGAGTATTTGTAACTTATTGTGTTAGTAATTGTGTAGTCCGCCGGTAAGTTTGAATGTTTTGATTTTTTAAATTTTGTGATGATATTTTGAAATTCGGTTGAAAGCGGCGGTCAATTTTCAGAGAAGTAAGTGAAGTAATTAATTTAAACAAATTATTTTTGTATTCCTAGATGTCTATTTGAGGCACTAGAACAATAATTTCTGTATTCCGATGTATAGTTATTTTTCTATGAATATTTGTTTCATTCGTAGATTTTGATGGTCTCCCTAAATATTAATCCATTTTTATAAACAATTAAAGGAGTAATTAATTCTAGAGTCATTCTATCGTCAAACATAGAGTATTTGTAACTTAATAGTGTTAGTAATTGTGTAGTCCGCCGGTAAGTTTGAATGTTTTGATTTTTTTAATTTTTGTGATGATTTTCTGAAATTCGGTTGAAAGCGGCGGTCAATTTTCAGAGAAGTGGGTGGAGTAATTAATTTAAACAAATAATATTTATTGTCCTAGGTGTCTATTTAAGGAACTAGATTAATAATTTCTGTATTCCGCCGTATAGTTGTTTTTCTATGAATATTTGTTTAAATCGTAGGTTTTGATAGTCTCTCTAAATATTAATCCATTTTTATAAACAATTACAGGAGTAATTAATTCTGGAGTCATTCTATCGTCAAATATTGAGTATTTGTAACATAATAGTGTTAGTAATTGTGTAGTCCGCCGGTAAGTTTGAATGTTTTGATTTTTTAAATTTTGTGATGATTTTTTGTAATTCGGTTGAAAGCGCCATTCAATTTTTAGAGGAGTGGGTGGAGTAATTAATTTAAACATTTTATTTTTATTATCTTATGTGTCTATTTAAGGAAATAGATTAATTATTTCTATATTCCGCCGAATAGTTGTTATTCTATGAATATTTGTTTCATTCGTAAGTTTAGTTGGTCTCTCTAAATATTAATCCATTTTTATAAACATTTACAGCCGTAAATAATTCTGGAGTCATTATATCGTCAAATATAGCGTATTTGCAAATAAATTGTGATAGTAATTGTGTAGTCCGCCGGTAAGTTTGAATGTTTTGATTTTTTTAATTTTGTGATGATTTTTTGAAATTCGGTTGAAAGCGGCGGTCAATTATTAGAGAACTGGTTGGAGTAATTAATTTAAACAATTTTTTTTATTAACTTATGTGTCTATTAAAGGGACTAGATTATTTATTTCTGTGTTCCGCCGTATAGTTGTTTTTCTATGAATATTTGTTTCATTTTTAGGTTTAGTTGGTCTCTCTAAATATTAAACCATTTTTATAAACATTTACAGCAGTAATTAATTCTGGAGTCATTCTATCGTCAAATATAGAGTAATTGTAACATAATAGTGTTAGTAATTGTGTAGTCCGCCGGTAAGTTTGAATGTTTTGATTTTTTCAATTTTGTGATGATTTTTTGTAATTAGGTCGAAAGCGGCATTCAATTTTTAGAGAAGTGGGTAGAGTAATTAATTTAAACAATTTATTTTTATTATCTTATGTGTCTATTTAAGGAACTAGAACAATAATTTCTGTATTCCGCCGTATGGTTGTTTTTCTATGAATATTTGTTTCATTCGTAGATTTTATGATCTCGCTAAATATTAATCCATTTTTATAAACAATTACAGGAGTAATTAATTCTGGAGTCATTCTATCGTCAAATATAGAGTATTTGTAACATAATTGTGTTATTAATTGTGTAGTCCGCTGGTAAGTTTGAATGTTTTGATTTTTTAAATTTTGTGATGATTATTTTAAATTCGGTTCAAAGCGGCGGTAAATTATCAGAGAAGTGGTTGGTGTAATTAATTTAAACAATTTATTTTTATAACCTTAGATGTCTATTTAAGGAACTAGAACATTAATTTCTGTATTCCGCCGTATAGTTGTTTTTCTATGAATATTTTTTTTTCATTCGTAGATTTTGATGGTCTCGCTAAATATTAATTCATTTTTATAAACAATTAGAGGAGTAATTAATTCTAGTCTCGTTCTATCATCAAATATAGAGTATTTGTAACTTATTGTGTTAGTAATTGTGTAGTCCGCCGGTAAGTTTGAATGTTTTGATTTTTTAAATTTTGTGATGATATTTTGAAATTCGGTTGAAAGCGGCGGTCAATTTTCAGAGAAGTAAGTGAAGTAATTAATTTAAACAAATTATTTTTATATTCCTAGATGTCTATTTGAGGCACTAGAACAATAATTTCTGTATTCCGCTGTATAGTTATTTTTCTATGAATATTTGTTTCATTCGTAGATTTTGATGGTCTCGCTAAATATTAATCCATTTTTATAAACAATTATAGGAGTAATTAATTCTGGAGTCATTCTATCGTCAAATATATAGTATTTGTAACATAATTGTGTTAGTAATTGTGTAGTCTGCCGGTAAGTTTGAATGTTTTGATTTTTTTAATTTTTGTGATGATTTTTTGAAATTCGGTTGAAAGCGGCGGTCAATTTTCAGAGAAGTGTGTGGAGTAATTAATTTAAACAAATAATATTTATTGTCCTAGGTGTCTATTTAAGGAACTAGATTAATAATTTCTGTATTCCGCCGTATAGTTGTTTTTCTATGAATATTTGTTTAAATCGTAGGTTTTGATAGTCTCTCTAAATATTAATCCATTTTTATAAACAATTACAGGAGTAATTAATTCTGGAGTCATTTTATCGTCGAATATATATTATTTGTGACAATACTGTGTTATAAACTGCGTGTTTCGCGGATAAGTTATAACTATATGGTGGTTCTAATTTGTGACGGTATAGTGCATTTTAATTATTTTTTATATTTTTGTTAATGGTGATCGTCCGGTATAAACAATTGTGTATCCGATTTAATTGTGGTGTCGTTGTAATAACAATATTGTATTTGCTTGAAATTGGCTTAAGAAAAGGTCTCCTTTGCTCGTATGAATCTTTTCACGGTTTCCTACATAAATTTTGCGTTTGATTGAAAATTGTTCATATTCTTAACAATTAATGTTTTAATGATAATAATATGAAGTAATTAAGTAGTAATTAATTAACACTATCTTGTCTGATTTTTCTGATAATTTCTGTTGAATTTAATTTTTGTGGCTAGCTAGCTTCAGTCTGAAGCTAGCTGACCCTCAATTTTTTAGAAAATGGCCGGCGTAATTAATTTAAAAATATGACAGTTAATGAGTAATTAATTAGTAGTAAATGATGGCATGCATTTTATTGTAGTTCGCTATGGGTGGCTAGCCAGCTTCAGAGAGGTGTAAGAGTGGCCGTCGACTGACATCGAGGAGCATTGGACAGCGGACACCGGACGTCTCCAGTACGAAAGATGAGCTGAAAAAGGGAAGTGAAACGGATATGCATGTGTGTGTGTGTGTGTCGGAATTCCTTGAAATGCTTCGTATCAAAACGCATCCCATAATTAAAGACAATTTTGTTGAAGATCAAGTTTTGTTAGTAGGAATAAAGTAGAAATAGTTAGAGGAAAAGAGGGAATGCGCATTCGAGGGATGAATGTGATTTTGATATTGTCTGTGTTAGTGTGTATGAATGATGTTTTGTTATTGTGTATTATCTTGTTTTTTTTCTTCGTTTGTGTATGTTGATGTTATATGATATTATATGTTAACGTAGAAAGGAAGACGGTGAATTATCGCCGTAGAAATGGAAATAGAGTAAAGTTAGAAACGTAAATAAATGATCGAACCAGAAATGCGGTTCGTTTTGGATCAATTGAGATGTTTGTAGTAATTTAACCTAGCACGCACAATCTAGTTACCTCACTGCGATTCCTGTATAGGAACGCCAGCGTATCCACGGCAGTAGATAGTTAAAAGGGAAAAGGGAAAAGGGGATTTATTATATATTTGATAAAAGCGCGGGCATAGATAACGTAGAGAAGTTAGAGGATAAAATTAATGAATGATAGGAAGATAGCAGGAGAGAGCAGGGAGATAGTGTTACATTACATTAAATGGCGACCCAACGGTGGAATAATATCAAGGGGTAAATCAATAAATAAATAAATAAATAGATGATAGCAGACAGAGGAGAAGAGATAAATAGATAGCTGAGAGTAAATAAATAATAGATGAGAGAGTAGGATTCATTATATTAAATGACGGCCCAACGGTAGGGCAAATAGAATAGATAGTGAGAAGGAAGGGGTTCATTACAATATGATACGTTTTACACGATGAGTCAACTACCATTACACTTTTTATGTTACGAACACATAACATAACATCCTTTTATGTTACGAACGTTGATAGATTTGATTGATGTTTTCAGGCACGTTAACGGACATGGTAATTTTGTCGTAAGTGTAGTGAAGGTTTTTACCTCGGGAAGTGGCGGCGTTCCTCTCAGTTTTATAGTGAGATCCGGTGCCGACTTTCACGTTGGCTTGAGAGAGTTTTTCCAATCATGTATCTCTGCAGCGGAGCACCTCTTTAAACGGGACAATCTCTAAGCTCCCGACTGGTCTCCCGCATGTGTGGCAATGTAGTGCATGTTAGTGTAAGTGTGTGTGTAAGGGGAGAGGATAGGACAAGAAGTGGAAGGAAAGATCGCGTGCGGTCCGTGGCCCGTTTGTTAGGGCACTGCTTCGATATTTGCCTGAAACTGGTCAGAGAAATCGCGAAAATCTACTGATCAGGACATCGACCTCTAGAACTCACCGCTTGACAGAAACTAAATTTCGGCCTAGCTATCCAGCAAGTGTCCAAAATCTACCACCAGCAGGTCTCGAACTCCCAGAACATCCCAGTCAGAGTTGCTGGAGAAACAACGGTGAGGCCGGCAAGAAGGATACAAAGCCGGCCTGAATAGTCGAGGTCGCTAAGGCTAAGGAGCCGTAGCAACCTTGTGCCTGAAGGGTCGCGGGTTGGAATCCCATTCAGGGGATAAATGTTGGTGTGTGTATGTGTGTGTGTGTGTGTGTGTGTGTGTGTGTGTGCGCGTGCGTATATCGTTATCGTTACCCCAAATATTACTTACAGTGGTCACTGAATGATCTTATTAGTTGAAAAGCGACCTTAAATATGCTCTCTCTGTTCCCCGTACTTGCTGTGACAGCCCGCGTACGGGCCATGGCCTACCAGCAGTGTCCCGGCCTCGCGGCCATGGGTTAAAGGGTGTGCGTAGTTAGCACGAAGACATTCCCATGCCGTATTCTGGTCTTCTCAACCTGATAAGTGTTTTCTCTTCGTCACACAGCAACAAAAACTGGGACTTTGAAAGGAAAACGCTCATTATAATCTTGCAAACTCCGAGGCCAATCGAAGCCCGGGTCGCGTAGTGGATTGCGAGCACACTGACCAAAGAGCTAAACCACGAGGACCCTTAAATAAGTTAAAAAAAAATAAAAAAGGTACAAAGTTGTCGGCGAGCGATGGCTGGGTGGAGTGAAGGGGGCGTGGTGGGGTGGAGGAGGGTGGAAAAGGCGAGCGCCGGCCGTCGTCCTTGGCCCGTGACCCGATAGGGCGCCCTCGGGCGGAAAATTCGGCGAAGGACTCGAACCACCCGCGCCGCCGTGGCGACACGCAGCGTGGGCACAACCAGGCCCGCTCTAATTGCTCGCAACGTTCGGCTCTTCAGCGGTGATTTGTGATACCCGGAAAGTGTTTTATTTTTTGAAACCTCCGTGTGCCTTTTATTCCGGCTGCGTGTCTGCCTCATTAGAGAGCCGTCTGCCAACTATTTTGCCTGAGCCCTTGTGGGGAGACATGTAGCGAGCTTGGAGCTAGTCCGGTCTGGGGCGGAGTCCCCTGGCGGAAAAACCTGGAGAGGGAAAACACCGATAGCTGACGTGTAGGACGTCGGATCTCATATTCTCGTGAAGAAGGAACACCGCCGTGATTTAATATGCATTACACTTTCGAGACTAATGCCCATAGCAGATGAGAATTAATAACCTGTCAAATGGGCCAGAGGAATTTCAATATTCACTTGTCTCTTTAAAATGGAACTTCTTTCGTTTCGATCAGTAGTGTGTCCGTGGATAAAACAGCATTTAACGAAAACATATTTTACTGATATCGCTGATATTTTTGTAACTGCACTACTTGCGTGTCTATATTTATTGTGAGATATTAAATGGAGATAAATTGGCACCCACCTAGGTATAACTGATATATTCTATTTTTACTGAAATTATTGAGAAATGTCATAAAATCAACAAATCCCAGAAATAATCTTCATACGTTTCTTGAAGTTTAGAATGTCAATAAAACGTACGTGAAAACTATATTAAGTAGCAAGATAAACACAAAGTAACTAAAAATAATTATTTAGAAAAGTAATTCAGAAATACGCCATTCGAGACTCGTGTAATAAGGCCTTCTTATCTACTTCTGCGCTTAGCGTTCCTTCTGTAGTTAGCGTTGCCCTCGTGAATGTTAAGAAAATGGTTAGACGTACGGAAGCAGGTTATAAATGATAATCCAGACTTTTCGATGATAAAATATCGGATGGTTCGTAAGGACAAAGAAATGTTTCAACTGATTGACCCACTTATTGCAGCACTGTATGCCCAATAAGGTTCGTTCAATTTTAGATATCTTTTTCTTTTTTTGAAATATGTTATGTTAAGAAATATAAAACATAGCCGGCCCGGTGGCCGAGATCACTAAGGCAGTAGTGTCGTAGTGATCTCGGACCAAAGGGTCGCGGGTTCGAGTCCCGCCTCGGGCATGGTTGTATTTGTGTTCGTCCTTTCACCCCTTATCATCAATCACCATATCGTTTCATCCACATAGTTACCATACCGTTAACAGCAATAGTGGTCGCTAAAAAGTAAAAAACTAACCAGTAAAAAAAATATATATAAAACATAAAATCGGAAGTTTTGAAGCTGCACCTGAATGTTATGTGAAGTCAGCAACTATTTTGCAATTACTGTAGAGGTCTATTGAATGATGAATGATGTAGTGGTACATTCTCAATTGAAGTCCATCTATCATGCATAGTTGCATTTGGTAAATGTAAATTTGTGTATTTGAATATGTTGCTCTAATTAAATTAAGCATGAATCAAAGAATTAATTTGGAAGCATGTTTATTGTAATATAAGTTAATACTGAAATTATGCTGCGACCTTGGAAGGCCGGTTGCCGTATTCTGCAAATTTATATTTGGAAATCATGAATTCTGAATCGTGAGAATGCCTATTTTATAGTTCATTTTTAATTATGTTATACAACAGTAACTCGTGTAAGTAAAAGTACGGTCAAGTGATTCGGCTTCATGAGTCACGGGCTTCAGACAAGTGAGTAAAAGTACGTGAAAACTAAGGCTGCGGGTTCGACGTGAGGTCACATGAGGCCCACCGCTCAGTCGTGTTCGTGGTGTGTGGGGCATTTTGAGTCCCTCCTTATTACAAACACACCCTAATCTTTCTGTAATATCTTGGCTTGTGTTCTTAATTGACAAAGTGATTCCCTACATCCAGAACAGTGGTGCAAACACCGAGACGGAAGTAGGGGTACAAATAGAAGCCATATCCATAAAACATTAATGCAAGTTTGTACGATTAAGTCGTTACAAAACAAACTTTATTCGCTAGTTTCAAAACAGAATTCTTCGTTATTTTAGTGTCTACTAAAACAAAAATAAATTCGTTCTTGAATATAATAGTAACTGTTTGCATCAACAATCTACCTACAGATTTCATTTGATGGTACTACTGAAGAAATAACTAAACATAACCCAACTTCTCTCGCAAAATGAGAGCTCAAGAAAACGCACGCGAGAAGTGAAATTCCATTTAATTAAAAAGTCTGTCCTTACACGTTTCCCGCCGCCGCCGCCCGTAGAAGCTCCTGGCCGGGAGCCGCCGCTGGGCTTCCGAGGGCGACGGACGGCGGCGCAGGAACGCGAGCGCGGGCAGGTGGGGACGCCGCCCCCCTCTGGGCCGCCTTCATTAGTTTTTGTGCCGCCGCCGCCGTGCACTTTCATTCCACGGAGGGTGATGGCGGTGGGGCGCAAAGTGGGCGTGCAGGAGGGGAGGGACACACGGGACGGGCGGGGAAGCGGTGGAGCAGTAGCACGGGCCCAGTAGGAGTATGGGCAAACGGATGGAGGGGGAGGGACAGGGCGGGGCAGAGCGTGGCGCGGAGAGTGTGTGGGGCACGCGGCTGGCAAGGGCTTGGTGTGGACAGTGGCATGGGAGGAGGAGCGGGAGTGGGACAGAATGGGAGGGCGGGGAAGTGGGGAGGAGCGCAGGTTCAACGGGTGTATGGGCAAACGCGTGGGGAGCGGAGAGCGAGTGGAGGCTCGCAGCTGGCGGGGGCTAGGAGTAGGCGCGGAATAGGGTGAGGGGCGAGAGGCGGGACCGCGGGGCTAAAGATGGGCGGGCGGGGAAGCGGGAGGATGCATTAGCGCGATCCAGTGGGAGTGTGGGGAAACGGATCGGGTGGGGCGGAGCAGGGCGGGAAGGGGAGAAGCGGGGCTGGGTACGGGGAAGGTATGGAGGTATGCGGCTGGCCAGGTCTCGGGGGGTGACGGTGGCATGAGGCGAGGGGCGGGGGGCGGGGCCACGTGGCTACAGGTGGGCAGAGCGGGGGGCAGATTGGGCGGGCGGAGAAGCGGGTGGGAGCGTGGGTCCAGAGTAAGTTCGGGTGGGCAGGTGAGTCGGTGGGAGGCGTATGTAGGCACGCGGCTGTCGGGGGTTCGGGAGAGGCGATGGCACGGGGCGCTGGGTCGGGCGAGGCGGCGGGCGAGGTGGGCGAGCGGGTTGCATGGTGCGGGGCGGACGGGCGCGAGGGCGGTGAGCGGGCCGCCGCAGGGTCAACCGCCTGATTTGCCGCCCCATGATCTCCGACCGCTGGCCCCGCCCTCCGCGCCATCTGCGTCCCGGCTCTCAAAGCGCACGAGGCGCCAACGAGCGGCAGCACCAGCGGGAGGAGGAGGGGCGCTCTCCAGCGGCCAACGAGCGCACTTCGCAGCACGAGGCACCTTCGAGCCCTCGGGGACTCATTTGGTTTATTTTTATGCTCTCCACTGATGGGTGGCGGCTCGTGTCACTCGCAGCTTATTTATGCTCAAACAGAAATGTTTACTGTTGAGTGTTTAGACATGTAGATAGTGTATTGATGATTTAGACTTATGTAATATGCATATTTTTTTTCATTAGTGTAATTCTTCTCGAGAGCCATAATTACATCACCGTTGTCTTGCATGAACTGTAAATGAGATAAAGAAAGTATAATCCGCTGGAGTAGTGTAGATGGTTTACTGCAAGATGCTACCCTGGTGTCACAATATAAAGCGTAGGGGAAGACTAGAGATTGAATGTTCTGCACTTAAAAATTGAAACAAGGTAGGCAGAAAGGAGTTAATATATAAATCGGACAATTAATCTAAAATAACAGTTGCATGCATACACCTTCTTTACTGTGTTTTGTAGTATTGATTCTATGTTTCTGTATGATTTATAAACCATTCCTTTCCGAAGCAAAAGCGAAAAAAAATTGCTTTAGCATTAAAATCTAGCTACAACGCAACCAGAAATAAACAATTTTCTCAAAATTAACTAATTCTACAATAAATGTTGTAGGAGATAATATTTAAGTACATATCAGTTAACATATCAGTTTACATATCAGATACATATTAAAATATCTACTCATTTTACACGATTTTTCGAATTTTCGGCTCCTTACAGAAAAGTAATTCGTTTTTAAGAATATCACAGAAGATTAAAAACTGGTTCTATATGCAAATTTTCATTTAAAAAATGGAGTTGTATTGCCAAAAGGTCTTTTAAGCTTTTCTAAACATGTAAAATTTAAACTCATTTTCACAAAATACTTTTACGTTTCCGAGAAACTTGATTAAAAAACATTTGAAGCACGTGTACTCTCTTATGCAATAAATTATAAAAAATGGAAATAATAAAAATATTAACAAAAAATGTAAAATAAATATTTTGTATTTAAAAAACAACAACAAAAGGCTACATCAAAATGGACTTGCGTCATGTTAATCAGTGCATTTAGATCAATCGGTGAAAAAGTTTAAATAATAAATTTGTGTAAAGTATGGGCAACTTTAAGATCAAGATTTTTTCAATCGCGGCTCCAAATTTTTTCTTCAAACTCTTTGTACGGATAGTGCTAAATGCACAGAATATTAAGGTTTAAACGTCATTTTTGAGTTAACATTTGATTTTTCAAAACTTACACATTTTTAAAAAAATATGACTTACCCCGTAAATATTTACTCTTCTCGAAAATTCGAAACGTTTACGTAAAAGTAAGCTCACAATTGCACATTTTCTGAAAAGCTCAAATATTTTCCCACAAACATCTCCCATTTGTAAATAAATTTGCATGTAGAACGAGTCTTAATTTTTCTATAATAAAAACATATTCTCATTCTACAATAACTGAGAACAGAAAAATTGAGAAAATGTGAAAAGATACATGTTTTTTTTCGTAAAACACTGTTTCCTCAATATTTATATTACATGAAAGTAAGGTAAACCATTTAGTTAACTGGAACGTGCTGTAAATACTATGTTCTTCCTTTTTTGCAGAGCGGGTTAATTTTGCAAGAAAAATCATTATTTTGTCAATGATCATTTTGAAAAAATGTCCTTAAAATATTTTGATGCTAATGTAACTTTGTTTGCATTGTTGCTACGAAACAAAAGTCAAAAAAATTGATATACATAGATTCAATTTTTGACATTACATAGGCCGCGTATACATAAAAGGTTAGTTTTATTATCAGTTTTATCGGATAATATCTAACATAATCGGAGCTAGCGGCATGATAGCCTAAGTAATTCAACACTATGGCTGTGTGTGAGAGCATGAATGATTTAAGATACGCCGGTGATTCAAAAAATTGAACGAGTTATAGTGGCTTAAGTTAGATTACCGCCGACCTGGATGGCCGAGGTGGCTAAGAGCGAGTACCGACTCAGCGCTTCGGTCCGAAGGATCGCGGGTTGGAGTCCCGCCTTGAGCATGGCTGTTTGTCCCTTGAATTTGTGTATGTGTTGTCGCGGAGGGCCTCGCGTTCTGCCGACCCCAGATCAGAGGAGCCCGCAAGTGTTTGTCTAGTGTATGGTCGAGTATGCGTCCCTTCGGGACGTAAAGGGCAACCGGCTGTCGGCTGGATAAAAGCCCTAGGAAAAAAAAGTTAGATTACCGAAATAATCGCCAATTTGATTCGGCCCAATTTTCTGCTTTGGGCACGCATTTCCAAGTCTACGGCGAGACGCCGACCTTATGGATCTGTGTAATATAAAACATCCTTGAGTCCAGTCATCACAAAATTTGCAACACTTTTTACGCGAAAATACTGGCCGGGCTAATCTCGACTCGCCTCCTTCACGCAACGGCTACTAAGGAATTTCCATTGCATTAAATACACGTTTTCTGCTTATCAATATGCCTCAGCTATTTGTCAAAAAATACCTTTCGGGCAGGTCTTCGCGATCTGTCTTATCTTGTACTGCATCTCCCGCGAGCGGTACGCAACCGGGAACTCTGAGATCGGGCGCTGGAGGGCCCTTACCTCTCCCACAAAGAAATGCACACTCTCCCCCCACCATTCTTCCCTCAGGCCACGGTTGGCGCATTGACCTCTAAACATCACCAACGCCAGGGAGGGAGCGGGAGGATCACGCAGGGGTGATGGGGCAGATGGGGGATTTGACCGGGTTTCGTCAACGGAAGGGAAGAGGCACCTCGGAGAAAATAAAAAATATTGGGAAAATATCATAAAATATATTTGTGCCTGTTGGTTGATTAATGATTCCGCGCGCGTCAACTGCTAAGGTCATTATTCCCGTAGAAGAAGTGCATTCTTTCCTTGGGAGGTGGCGGTGACCTTTTCCCGCTGGATGGTGGGATCCCGACCAGACATCTCCCAGCAACAGGGTACCGTCCCAGCTGAGACGAGTTCTAGCATCCCGGTCACTTTCCCGATAGATGTGGTAGTGTGGTGCACGTGAGTGAAAGTAGGAGGTGAGGAGAGGTCAAGGAAGTCCGAAGGAGTGTCCTACAATCACCCCGTCAGAGGCACTGTTAAATAGTATTTATATTTCATTTGTATTTGTATAAAAAATTATTCTATGATTAGTGTTGCTTTTAATAGCTATCTAAAGGATTTATTTCGATAGGGACCTGACAAGATTTTGTGATCGAGCGTGTCAAAAAATCTAAATTCGGCTTTGACTGAAATCCTTACAACCTTGTCAATTACAGTTGTGGAATATGCTACATTATACAACACGAGATTTATTTAGTTTCTATTCTACTATACGAGTTACATTTCTATTCAATTCTACGAGATATACTTACAATTAGTAGCTATATTCAGTTTACAACCTTTTCTGTGTGACTACAAAACTCTCAACATAGAATTAAAAAAACAAAGGATAGATTTCTGAACACAATTCAGACATAATACATTCACCTTTTGGTATAACGTCGTTTATTAACATTTTGCAGTTAAAATATTTCTAGCGTGTTCAATGTTATATTACCCCCTATGTTCGAGCGTCCGTAACTCGAAACGGTGCGTTTTATGTCCTTAGAACATGATTTTGAAGCTTTGAGGGATACAAAACTTGGAAATTTACAATAAGGCAATTTTCTGGGCTGTCTGTTCCATTTCTGAGGTTTAGCTTTACAGATTACTCCAACTCCCTAGAATGTATGAAAGAGCTAACAACCGCGGAGAAAAATCTCGAACGCTCTTTCTTAATTCCTACTTAACAGTATTACAATATAATCCGGGGACAGTGGTTTTAACAAAAATACATTTGCACAAAGGGACAGTCATGATTTTACGTCATTCAACCAAATTTCAGTCAACTGTTTTTACCAAATTATTCAGATGCTAATTTCCACCTACCTATTTTACGTTAAGTAAAATGTGACGTACGCAATTTTATAAATGAATACTTCGTCACTGATGTGTCAAATAGGTATCATACAAAATTTAAGCATTTATAAAAATATAAAATAAAATATAATATAACAATTATTGTACCTCTCCGTTTAAAAAACTAATAGAAAAATGCGAACAATGAGATCAATATGGTCTTGCGCACGAGGTTCGCTTTACGGTCGCTAGAAGATGCTGTGAATCTGATGTTCATAATTGACGATATTTACACTACGCAATCAAGTGTAGTGTAATTCAATGGTTGAACATACGTTGTGATGCTATGTAATGTTTTTTTCACATAAATGGCTGATTTCTAACTGTTTCAATTTCATTTTCTAACTAAAAAAACAAACAAAGAGTTTGTTGTTGTTCTTGATGATTAATCAATCATCCAACCTGCAACACTTGATGGAAACATTTTGAAAATTTTAGAGTCAGTATTAAGTAATGTTTTAGTGAGTGAAAAATAGCATATTTCGGGAGGAATTTCAGGCCCGATTTACCTGGGTAATCGAGGTCCACATTCCCGAACCCTGGATTCAAATTTCTGCGAGAGTTTTAATTTTTCTTTAATATGCATTTGGTAGTAACGAACCTTTGAATAAGTGATTACATAAAGTAAGAAATATAATTCTTTGATTATAAGAATCTTGGCGATAGAGTTAGTCACATTCCAAAAAAATTTGAAAAGCATAGATGTGACTCTCAGTGCTTTTGCTTCTACTGAAGGCTGTCTTAGAAGAAAGTCTAATTCCTTTTCATCATATTTACGAGCAGTTTTTGTGGCTACTAGTTGCTTCATTACTGCTCAGCAGTGACATGAAGCCGTAAACCTGCTGAAAGGCAGAAATCGATTAATTCATCTATTACTGGTATTACGTAATACTACATTACGGGATTATTGTAAGAACAATATCGTTGTTTGCGCAATCTGATTTAATCGATCATGACGTTGAGTTTCAAGCCGTTTTCTGTGAATAGGTGATGAAAAAAATATCTTATTTACTCATTCATATCCTTCTATTTACTGGGTAGGCGATAGCAACTGTGGTTTGTCGTTGCCTTCCTCTAGATGAAGGATGGTATGGTAATCATGAATGGGAAAATATAATGAGAATTGAGAATGATTATTGATATAGTGATGGGCTAGAGGGATGCATGAAAATACGAAAAGCTAATCCTGTTTCCACTACATCAAATCTCACAAACCACACGCGGGACTCGACTCTTAGTCTTCGACTCCGCGAACTTGAACGACGTTCTAAGAACGCGCAGGCCTGTATTCCGGTGAGAGTATCAATGCTCTGCTTTATTGCTGACACGCGAATCACGTAACCCAAAGAAAGGGCCCACCCCACTCGTGTTTTTGTGCTTCAGGGCAGGAGAATCCCGAAGTAAGCTTTCTTCAGCGCCCTTCGCCCAATTTCTTCCCAGACCCTACGCTCGGCCTCCCTTCCGAGGGCTCCGGGCGTTTCCCAGGCATCTTTCGACCCCTTTCGCGTGGGAGACTGCTCCCTCCCCCGCCTCTGTCGCTCTTCCTCGCCCTTGCTCGCGGCGAGGTTTCTGCCTCCAGCACCCTCGCACGTCGTAGCAGGCAGACGGTGCTTCTCCGGCAGAGAATGGAGACAGTCGCCCACAAAACCTCTGAGAGGATCCCTGCCCCAGGCGATACAGATCTCTCCCGTACTTCGGAGTGGGGGCGGACTCAAGGGGGAGAGGGAGCGAATAATTTGGCAGCTCGCGAGAAAGGGAGTCCGCCTCCTTGCGTAGAGATCTTCTGGATCCTCGTCTTACTTGGAGTGTCCAATGCGATGAAAAAGTGTCACTCGTCTCACATACATTTTTTTCTTGTGAACTCTTGAGTGGGGCATTACACTACAGGTTAGTCAGATTTCATGACGCAACGAGCTGTTTTGAAGAAAAAAAAATCCGTTAAATATCAGAAAATATTTTGTTATTGAGACGACTTACCACCAGTATCTCTTATATCCACATTTCTAGCTTCGTCCAACCAGTGAAATATATTTCACCGCGTAATATATCATTTTCTCAGAACGAATTTTATATAAATATTAATGGCTTCCAACAGCAAAAACTACTCATATATTAGGATATATTTAAATACTAGTAAAACAATTATTTTCTTTTCAGTGACGTTGCAGCCCATTTCCATCCTTAACCTAATATCTGAGTTGTCGTAGGACTGCTCGAATCTTTTGCGTCACACAGATAAATTATTTTAAGTGATATATGAAAGATACATCGTAGTGACAACTTTGAATTGCGTAGCACAATTAGTATCAAAGGCAACGCTAAAGTTTTGGGCGATTGCATAAGATATTAATCAATTGCTTTTTAGATTTAAACTTCTTAAACTATTTAGATTGAAATTTAATTTTCTTTCTGTATCAGTGACCTGTGCGGTTACACATTACTCAATGAGACATGCTGCTTCAACTACAACATTACACTGCACTGATTAACGGAGTACTCGTGCGCTTAATAAAGAGAAAAATAAACTGCGTTGTCAAGCGTCACTGAAGGGAGAACTCCTGATGAGATTGTTAGAATGTTGTTAAATAATAATAATAATAATAATAATAATAATAATAATAATAATAATATTTGTAGAAATGTTTACCTTCTAACTAGTTCTTAAAATAAATATTGTTTGTTAAAAGTACTACGGAAATCATGCTTTGATAGAAACATGTACCGGAAAACTGTCAAAAATAAATTAATTAACTAATAATAATAAAAATAATAATAAAAAATAATAAATAATAATAATAATAATAATAATAATAATAATAATAATAATGTAAGTAGTTGGCATTATTGGGTCGGTAGTCCGACTTCGCCGGCCAGCTACTCGTGTCCCCCCTGTCTGGGTCTAGTTAAATTCCCATGCTTGGGGTAAGAGCGACATGAGCCGAACACGACGTATTCTGCGCAGTGGCGTAGGTAGAGAGGGGAAGGGGGCAGTCTGCCCTGGGTGTCATCATTTTAGGGGTGACACCAATTACAAAATTTTATTTTATTTTTTTTTAATTTATTTATTTCCATAGACCAGCATAACTGCTTTACAGGGATTGTTTACATTTAAATCTCAAATCAAAACACTTACAAAAATAAATAAATAACAAATAAATTAACTTCATTCAGCACTAACACAAAAGGTAGCATTCATAAAATACATTCATTCTTTTATAAATAGAAATAAGGGAAGCCCAACAGGTTCCTCATTATTGTATGTTGTTCTAAGTAAAGTCGAATTTTATTTCTTGTATTGTTTATTTTAATTCATAGGATTTATGGGGGGGTCAGCAAATTGGATTAGATATTTGTCATATGGAAATCTATTTCTGATTCGGGATGTTGTTGCTGATGACCCAAGGTTGTAATGGTCACTTGTAGGTATTTTATGTAGATTTGTGAAGAAG
>BLKR01011703.1:0-28726 GCA_011170035.1 Teleogryllus occipitalis
TGTGACCGTCCGTTTTCCTGATGCTTCGAAAACGTGTCACATGAAACATAAGATAGCGAGAGAGATGAGCAGTTCGAACGCGCGCCAACGCGGAAGAATACGAAAGAATGTTAACTGAAAATTAGGTCAATAGAGATCGCCACAATAGATCGTGCGAGACCGGTAGTCAGACGAAAAAAAAGTTCTTTCTGAGATCAGCAGCGGAACTGTGCGGACGTACCGACAACGACACGCCAGGGATTCGTATTGCAGCGGACTTCAGATCGGCGTCTTTTATAAAACTCTTCAGGAAGATATGAAGAGGTAAATATCCCATTATAAATTAATTTGAACGTAATCTCGAGAGAAAGATAATAAGAGACGTTGTGCATTTATAATAGGAGAATGAAGGGAGAGGAGTTTTTGAACATGTGGCAGTAAATTAATAGTTGCATTCATTTCTCTTTTTTCCAGTTTTATTATTTGCTCTCTTAAATTTTGTGTGCTCGTATAAAAGGTTGATCTCTGGATTTAATTCAACAATCTGAATATCCAGTTGGTTATTAACCGTCATAATTGGAAATCAATTAAAATTTATATGCGAGTACGAAAGAATATTAACCTTGTACGAGACGGAGAACACGTTTCTGGTGGGCGACTGAATTTCGACCGGGAGAGCGAGCGGTTCTGCGGAGGGGTGCTACACAGACTTCTCAACCCAAAGCTCCGACGCTTCAAGGCCACCAACACCAGAAGGCGCAACGGATTTCCCGACGCGGCGGAGAAGCAAAAAGTAAGGTCGTGCCAAATGAACAGTTTTTATATTGAAAGGAGTAATTCATTTTTAAACGGAAAGCTTATTCTGAATTCTTTACGTAGAAAGAGGGGAGAGTAAAATATTTTCTATACTAAAAGATAAAGAAATAGAAGTACATTTGTTTCCTATCTCTAGCACGAGAAGACAGAATCAATATTTTCTTTTTAAAGGATTTGAAAATGTAAAATTGTAAATTAGTAAATAAGAATCTGAGTAAGAGACGAATTCCAGTATTAATTATTCTCTGAATTCTTAGAGAGAGAGAGAGAGAGAGAGAGAGAGAGAGAGAGAGAGAGAGAGAGAGAGAGAGAGAGAGAGAGAGTATTTCACTTTAAAGCAGTGTTAATTCAGAATTGCTAGCTTTGATTCTCAATTTGTTTTCTTTTGTATAAAGTAATTTTTTTAACGATTCTCAGTATTGCTGAAAGTGTGTTCATTGAAAGTTTGTGTTATAAATGAGAGCAAGAAGTTGTGTATTTAGTCTTTAGAGTGTGTGGGGTCTTTTCTTCCAGCCAGTCATAGTTATTGTGTATTGGATTTTTTTGAGTGCCATTTCATGTAATTGTCACAACAGCAACTTTTCTAGAATATACTAAAATAAGTGAAAAGTGATTCTAACTCGAGTTTTTAGTAATTTGCATCCAATCCAAAACGTTTTCCACGACCCTGACTCCCCCTCATTCTTCTGTTGTTTTTTTTTTAATTATTTGTGTCCACACTGGGACATCTTACTGGGACGTCTAGCTGACCATACGGCGAATTGTGTTCGCCACCCCCAAGACGTCTCACGTCGGGTGCTGGCCTTACGGCTTGAAACCGACGCGTGGGTCGCAATACCAATAATTAAGATAAATAAAGTGGATGTGTCTGTATGTGGTTTACGAATTTTGAACTTGTCTCTCTCTTGTTGGATTTTTAAAACGTATGTACCATCATCAATAGTTGCGATTTAAATAAAATAAACAATGTATCAACATGAAATTTAAATACAATATAAGCGGTACCCACGGAACCCATTTAGATATCCCTAACTGTTCCGAAATTATTACTTTTAACCCTTACGAAGAAAAAAAAGCTATGCGTCCGTGAAATCGTGCGTCCGAAAACAGCGAAATGCCCATACTTCTCGCATTGTTTCGAAATGGTCCGTAATAGTGTACCACTACTTAAACCAGCGAATGTTTTTTCAAGAACATTTTTCCTCTCCGTGACCCTATCTCAGATTCTCAGTTAACTTGCCGGCTCTCATACCACAACACCTCATGAGAGCAGTAAGGATCGATCTCAGGCAGAAGCATAACAAGGTAAATGCCTGTTTCATGTAAGAAATCTCAACAATCAATATATCCGTTAAAAACTCCTGAAGGCTCAAGTCCATTCAGATTGATCAGGGAATATCAATTTTGCAGAAAATCTGTTGAACGGTTTAGGCGCTACAGTTGTCCACAAGCGAACTTAGGTTGATCTGTAGATTGATTGATGGAGATTCTGGGTGCGCCAACTCGTAAAGTTATTAGTCACATAAGTGTAGTGCATGTTTCAATCGAGAGTAGCAATGACTTTCCCGCCCTTAATGGCTAAATCCAGCGCTGACCTATCTTCGGCCCACCAAACATTGGTTTCTGACAACACGAATTAAAGGATTTTTTTTCTATATTTAACAACAGAAGTTATTTAATTTTTTGTTACCAGAGCCTAACAGTAACAGTTTCTCTCGTAGATCCTCAACAATAATATCCGGAAACTGTTGAAATAATGCTTTTATTGTGTTTTTCTTATAGATTTGTGAAGACTACAAAGAATAGAAGGTTCCTTTCTTATTGTATTTCATTTTGAATTGTTAATAAATATCATTATACTATTTACTGATTATTTCACCTTTCACCTATTTTCACCAAATACGTGTCTTTGTTATATTTTAAGACGACACAATAATTGAATTGTAAAATTATTTATTTTCAAGCATTTAGGAATTCATGAAATTTCATTGAAATGTTCGCCAATCTAAAAAAAATGTTTTAAATGTAATAATGAATGTTGTTTAAAGATATGTATTAACACTGCGTAGATTTAGCACATGTACTCTCATTCGATTATAAAATGAAAACATCAAATTAACCATTTTAGAAAGATGATCCTGAATTATTGAATGATAAATTGAATTGAAAATGTTAACTTAGAGTTTATATAGATTCATTTAAAAATTTCTATACTTGTGTAAATAAAGTATCATTTTGTGATTTGTGATTCACACTCATGTGATCTTTCAACACACAAAATACATATTTCTTTATTTGAAAACTTTAACATTCCATTTATTCAATCCAATACAGTTTACAGCAAACAGCTAATAGTATGTTTCCCTATTTTTTAATGGTAATTGTTAAACAAGAGGAACAAATAGTTTCGAACACTCGGTTTTAACAGGAACCTTTGAAAAAATTAATAATACAGCTGTTAGGTTGCTCGACATCTCTTTGATATAAAAGCAGAAACTATCGTTTCGACGTAATGCTCCTTGAAAAATAATTTGTTTATAATCAATATCGACTTGCCAATTGCAGGACTTAAAAGAGAATACAAAAACGAAATAAAAGTTATGTTCATACTGACCATAAAAAGACGGATTTAGCGTAATTAAATTGGCCACAGAATTTGTTTATAAGCTAAGTGCTTTTTAAGCGCAGCAGGCAAAAGCGTGACATTGGAGAACTGCTTTCTCAGTACGCATGTGTTAAGTGAAAACAAATGGGGTCATTCTAAAATGTTAGTTTCTTATAAACAATTACATATATCTCGAGAACGAAATATGATACCACCCATCGGAATCCGGAATTTTTCATCGCATTTAAACGCCATTCAAATGAGACAATAAAAATTGAAACACTTGCAAATTTATAAACAATTTCCAACTTTTGCAAATCTAAAGGAGGGAAATCTTCAGATGTCCCAGAGCCGAAAATCAGGAATTAACAATTTTTCAACAATTTATAATATTATAAAAAATACGAAATATGCGTTAGAACGGCCAGGAAGAGTCTGCAAATTGTGCCTGAAATGAAAATCTCAAAAAAAAAAAAAAGTTTGACAGGAGTTACAAATCGATTGCTAAAAGTTAGAACAATTGTTGCTGATAAATATTTACTGATCTATTGACAGTATTTTTGGCCGCAAAACCCCACTCAGAAATATTTTTTCGTCGTGGTGTACGTGCAGCAAAATATCTCTTTCGGCAGGGAAATATAACGATATTTCCGCCTCGTACCTAAACGAACTAGCCCCCTCAGACAGCGTCCTTTCCACCCATTGAGATGTTGCACCAATCGAAAACAATTGTGGTTCTACCTCCTAGGTTGGCAGATTGATCAACACGTCTCTTCCCCTGCCCTCCCCCAGGCCTAGGGGTGTCCAAGTTTGTCGGCGCGGTTAGGAAGATAGAATTTTGCCGGCCAAATTTTGTAAGGGAAAGGGTGCCAATATGATTCCAGTTATTTTGTCTCTCGCTCTGTCTCACTCCCTTTCTCTCCCTGTCTCATTTTCTTTCTCTCTCTGCCTATCTCCCTTCCTTTCTTTCGATTTCATTCACACATACAGGCATGTGTGGGTCTTTGTATTCTATTTTATGAAAATTGAATTGAAAATATAGTATGCCTAAAATGAATGCAATTTCTGTCAAATTTTCAGGTGATATTACAATCTTAGAAGTAGGTAATAAAGATGCTACTCGAATGAGTAGGCCTATTCTTGGATTTAGATTTATTTATTTAGTCAAAAAACAGTCAAAAACTGTATGTGACGTATGGGGGAGAAAATCATCTGCACACGCTTTCTTGAGTTTCAGAATCCCTTCCCAACAATTTAACTATTCAACTGCAAAATATCCCAACGAAAATTTGTAACCCGTTGGGAAAAGCCGACCTGTACCACCTTGGCGAAGTAAAGTATATTGGACCTAATCAAGTAACCCAACACAACAATATTAATTCTGTCACCCATTACACTGCAATTTGTCTTCGAGGGGACAAATGGCGTGAATATAGCGATCTGGTAACAATAACGCAAAGAAGAAAAGATAGCAACAACGTAATTCCAGTAATTTTAATTTATACGAAGCATTAATCCTGTTCTCTAAAACATGTTAAGGTAGAGGATGTTCACCATATTGTTAAGTAAATTGTTTGTTCAACAATTTATTGTGTACAGTACTGGAAACATAAATTGATCGCGGCCGTCTGCGGCTAAGTTCAGCTTTTGCACGGCTTGGTCAGCCCTTGTCATGACGAAACGTCGCAGGTGGAGCCTCACAAATCATTGTAGCCAATCTCAACGCAGGAGGGAGTGCCCTAACAAAATTACGACGTACAAAATGGCGGGCGCCGCTAGTTCAGATGTGGAAGTATTTTCAAATACAAAATACATGGAAGAAACACTTGTATGAACATGGAAGTAAATTTATTGAAATATATATGAACACATAGCACTTAACCACTGTTAACACAATTCTTTTTGAAAAAATTACATTGATATCAGATAAAATAACGCTAATTTTAGAACAATTACGGTCTTAAACACATTTAAATTCCAATATTCTTGTCCAAAGACTATTTATGAACTTAATCGAATAACCAGTTACATATAGAAGTTTGCGATAAGAAAAACGATTATACTTGCATATTTTCAATTGTTCGTATGTATATTACATTTGCCAAAACGCAAAATACTGTCTTTCTCGAATCGTTAGGACTTCTAGGGAACCTTTTCAATTAAAGAAAGTAAAATTCAAATACCAACTGTATATTTATCATTAAAGTAACAATTAAACTAGATATTAAGCAATTAATTTGCATCTCATGTCAAAATTGTTATTTTGCTATCATGAAATTAGGGACAATGTGGGGTCTTCCCAGCAGGAATAGCGCACATTTCGCAATTGTTTATAAAGTTATTTGTTGAAAAATTGTTAATTCGCAGTTTTTGGTTCTGGGACATCAGAAAACCCTTCCCACTTTAGAATTGCAAAAGTTGGAAATTGTTTATAATTTTACAAATTTTGCAATTCTTTTTTATTCTCTCATCTCAGTTCCCTTTACACAAGATGCAAAATTCCGCAATCCAACCGGAGCTTTCGCCTTTCGTTTTCGAGATACGCAATTGTTTATAGGATCTTAGCGTCTGATGACAACCTTCACTTGTTTTCAACCCCCAATTCATTCGATCTTGGCAGTCAAGTATAAAATTCAAATAGTTTTGCAGTGTCTTGCTTTCTGCTGATTAAATTGTATTAACGATTTGTGACTTACGACAAATCGGTGGAAATTGTTGCTCATGAGCTTTTTTAACCTTTGAAATTTAATTCCTATTCTTCATGTATCGTTGAAACAGTAGTTTGGTTATTTTGATTCGTCTGTTTTAAATAAATTCTCTGGCAAATTTCAAAACGCTGAGACTGTTGTCCTGCAAATTTGAAGATTTCTTTGTGGTTGGATGCATTCTATTCAGTGGTGCAAAGTGTATGCCAATATGTTTAACTCTAGCGAGGAAATTCATTATCAACAAATTATTTAGCAAAATGCTTTTGGACAGAGCGGTGGCATGATAGATCATTTTCACATTTATTCCACGAGGAGAGTTTTAGGTAGCAGATATATTGTGTATTATTTTTAATTTTGGAGAAATCGAATCACATGTGAATTTTCAAATAGAACCATACATTTTTTACCTGTAATGAATATATCAATAGAGGAATTCAATGATGTGTCATTTGTTCGTAATTTAAAGAGTAATAATGTATATTTGACACCGGGCTTGAGCAATTCTCAACTCTAAGGCAAGCAACGCTTATCATTGGCTCTTCTAGCAATTCAAGAGGCCTATCCTCGGAATATTTCTCCGTATATTGAGTATAAAATTATACTTTCAGACATGTGATTTTGAACTAAATATACGAGATTTCCTGTTAGCAACCGTTGCAATTGTCGCATTTGGGGAAGGTTGCCTTCCAGACGCCGGCACTTTTGCGAGAACAGGGGAAAGGTCGCGAAGGCCACTTTCCCCAAAAGCGACAGTGTCGACGGCTGCAAGACGAAAGGCTCTATTGCACGTTTGATTTCAAATCTCTAGTCTCATAATATAAATATATAAAAAAGGTTTTATATGGTTATATTATTATTGGTTTTTTACATCACCACCAATGCGTGAACTATTTTTATTTAATCGCAAAATATCAAAAAATACAAATACAGCCTTACCAATTCGTTTGAATTCATGTAATTCTGCAATTACAAAGTTAATGGTGAATGAACTTAAATTAATTAAGTAATTTAAATTAATTAAATTAAGTTTAAAAAATTAAAGACTATTGAAATATTTTATTGAAGTCTCTACTATTAAAATCTTTTATTGAAGAAAATGTTTCAGTCTATCAGAACGGAGATGGGGAGGTACGCTTTCTCTAATTGTAAATTGGGAGTCAGAAAATAAACGGACTCAGAATATTGCCTGGGAAGTGGGAAAACAATATTACGCAACACTGTCGCTTAATGTCATCATTCGGCGACTTTCTCGCTACCGAAATATCAAAATATTCTAGAAGATAACATTATTATTCAGCTTCATTTGTTAGCATAAAGTACTCGAGAAATGGATTAAGACGTACTTTTTTCGTTGGGACTCATCAGGGGCTTATCACGCGGTAAAGAAGTTATTTTGCTCAATAAACGTAAGTTAAAATTAATGGTTTTTTTACGATCGTTATTCTGGTGTTTCCATCACCAAACAATTGTAATATCAAAAAACTAGACTATTACCATGCATGCCGCCATTAGTTTTTATCAATCAAAATTTCGAAAAAACGTACTGCTAGCACTTCGGTTAGAACATTATAATATGTAATTTCAGTATATTGTCCATAATCGTTGCACTATGCAAAATTGTGTGGAGTGGATAGTTAACGTCAGAAAATAACTCGTACAGGACAGTTTGGTTAACTGGGCCAGATATGCTTTTTATTTATTTATTTTTTGCATTTGTTTATCTTAGGTTAGCCAAACTTATTATTTAATAATATGAAGTTAATATAAGAAACAGTAATACAAATTATTACTTTTCAAGTTTTAGGAAATTTCGTGAGATGCAGAAACGAAGACGAAAAAATGATCCACTTAACTGCAGTATGGGATTAACTGAGGCTCTTATTGTGATGAACTGAATTATAAAGAGCATGTTGAACACAGTTCTACGAGTATATTATAAATAGACAGATTTTAATGAAGTATCATTTTTACTTTCTTGCGTACCTACGTATATACGGAGTAATATATGTAATGTAGAGAAAGTTATGTAATACTGCGCGAAAAAACGGCGGATTTTCGGCAGAAAAAAAATTCATTGCCGGATCCTGATAACGAAAAAGTGGATAAATGCAGTTGCTTAATTAAGAGAAAAAAGTCGTCTAATACGTGATGTAGCCAGAATCCCTATTTTCTTGATCCTTGATGCCGAAAACTCAATTGAAAGCGAAACGCCCGCCGTCTGTCCGTCTGTGAACACTACTAGCGCTTAAATCATGCGTAGGATTTTTTTTCAAATTGAAGAAACATCTGTCTATCAATCTGTAGTTAAAGCTGTGATATTTTGAAAACCATTCTTTAAAACTTGGAGTTTGTAAGATCAAGGCCCAGGGATATTCTCGAAATTTTCTTAAACGTTTTGCTCAAAATATTTCCTTTAAATTTATTGTAATAACAGAGCCAAATACACTTATAAAAGTGGCATAGGTTCTATTTTCACGGTTAACAGGATTTTCGAAAATAGCAAAAGTTTGAATTTTTCTGGCGTCTTTCCACAACTGAAAAAGTTGCAAAATTTCCCTTCAAATGAAATTTGTTGACCATAATTACCTCTTTCATTAAGGTATTGCACATTGTTTTGAAAATTTTAATAGTTTCCTCGCAATATGGCGTACAATATTTTCAATTTAAAAAAAAAGATTTTCTCTGTCTTGTCTCTCACGTAGCTCATATTTTCATTAGAGACAATTTGTTCACATTATTGTATTTATGTATACAAATGCTCTAAATGATGTTGAATAAAATTTCTCGAAAACTCAACAGTTTTTTTGTGAAAATGAGCACAAAATTCCGCATTTTCAAAAACACTCAAACGCCATTTTCACAAAAATTGCTCCAATTTTTTAAGTCATACGTTTTCAACAAATAGTACTCATTGCACTGTTTAGTATGACGTTCAATTTATTTTTGTGTACTCTTTCGTTTTTTAAATACACAGATGTAGTTTTTATGTAGTACCTCTCACATCGTTAATATGAACATTTGCATTGATTTGTAGACATTATTGCATTTATAAGTGGAAGTGTTTCCAAAAACTTCCAATGAAGTATTTTGAAAACTCAAGAGTTTCCTCTGAAAAAGAGTTTCAAATTCCTCCTTTACAGTAATGCTTAATCGCCATTTTCTTAAAACACGGCGTCAAATTTTTCAATGAAAATTTCGATTTAGGACAAGGTTTTCTTCATTAATATTCTGGCATGTTAATATTCTATATAGGTTCTACTCTTTGGAAACCGAAAAGAAGAGAAAAATATCAAAAAATGTGTTTTGGGTGACGATAGATGAGAGCTGGCGAGAGAATGTAGTAAGATCTTAAAGCCAGTCCACACAAGGAAAATTGGAAAAATTTGCTTCGAGAAAGTCTGTGCCATTCGGTAGCACCTCTATATACCTATTTTCGTCCTTTTTAAAACTTTTTTCGCATATTTCATCTATTTTAACATAATTTTAATAGTATTTAAAATAATTTTACGAGATGCAACAAATGTTCTTCACACAATTCCTGAGTAACCTATTCCATTTCTTCGTTCACAATTTTAATGTCAATCGTATGAAATCTAAGGTTCCTGTGACGCCTATCAACACTATTGTCGGTGCGGCGGATTTCACGAAAATAAAGACAGAGATTTCCTGGTCCAGTTCAAACCAAAAATTTGCAAGTGAAGTTCACTTGAAGGAAAGGTAGCAGACATGATTACATCACTAAGTATTCAACAGCTTAAGTAGTTCATCTGACCTCTTTTTGATCAATTTTTTGTGTCATTTTGTTTGCTTTTTAAAACATTTTAAAAACACTTTTAGAGTATTTTAATGATCATTCTTCGTAATGATTTAGGTTATCACAACTATCGTAGTGAGCATCAGGTCACTAAAACTCCTCAATGGCTGAATTCGATTACCATTTAACAAAGTAGTATTGAATATTCATCACCGTCGCTCTACCACAGATGCTGCAGTAGCAATGATGGTTGTCACTTAACCATATCAGCCGGTGGTCTTGGGTGTAGGTTGCTTTTTTGTTGATCTTGCTGTCACTATAGTTCTCCTGAATTCTCAATTTAAAATATTAAGATTTTAATACAGAAAGGTTTTTGAGAACTTAACTGAGCCACTGTCCACCCAATCTCAAAAGATTTGGCCCAGCTAACCGCATTAACATGAACTTCTAATAACTTTCAATACGTTATTATGACTAAACTTTAAGCATTATAGGCAGCGAAAACTACATATTTCATCAATGGTAAAAAGTTCCTGATTTCATGAATATACAGTTCTTATTTTATTATATTTATTGATATGTAAGTTTTAATTAAATTATCGAGAAAATTGCACTCACCTTACATTTAAAAGCGAAATATCTCTTTAATTGGCTACCACATCCAGCGACATAACAGCTTTAAATGTGCCAGGGAGCCACCCTTTTAATAAAAATTCAAATAATTTTTCACTTCAAGAACATTTTAACTTTCTCAACATGTTTTCTGCATTATTTTCTTTAGGCATGTTTTTTTCTCTATAGTCATTAAATACCATAGATGTCCATGTGACTTAAAATAAATTAAAAGAACATTTTAGGTGGGCTGACTGAGTTTTTTCCCACACCACCACGCTCACTTTACAGGATGAGTTTTTTAAATTTCCCTCTCTAAACTAGTTTATTTTTCTCAAATACATATGGGTATTCTTTCTCATATTCTCACGCGCAAATGACATTAGATTCAAGTTTCCTCCACATACATTGGTGCCAGATCTTTAAACGTCTAGCACATGTAATGTTATTAATATTATATATATATATATATATATATATATATATATATATATATATATATATATATATATACGAGGTAGGGTCAAAAAGTTCCCGGAATGGTCGCTTACAGTCAAGTATTTGTTAGCTGAAAGGGAAATTTTTGTTTGTGAGGTTGGCATAACTGGTAGTGAATGTGCTTTTGAGGTTAGCAGGCAGTTGTAGTTGGTTCCGTGCGTTCGGTGTTTAATATTGTAGATCGTAGTTTCTTTCTTTCGTCGGATTGTGCAATGTCGTCATTAGAGCAGCGTGGCAATATTAAATTCTGTGTGTTGCTGGAGAAATCACCCTCGGAGACTCTTGAGATGCTAAAAAAAGCATACGGAAATTCTGCGATGAAGAAAACAGCAGTTTACGAGTGGCATAAGCGTTTTCGCGACGGTCGCACAACAATTGAAGATGACGTTCGGACTGGGCGGCCTTCCACTTCCACTACAGACGACAATGTTGAGCGCGTTCGACAAATTGTGCGTGCGGACAGGCGAACAACCATCAATACTATTGCCTCTGAAGTTGGTATTTCACATGGGAGTGTTCACAGCATTCTTCATAATGACTTGAACATGCATCGTGTTTGCTTGCACATTGTTCCAAAAATGTTATCCCCTGAGCAAAAGGAAATGAGAGTGACCATGTCCAGGGACTTGATTGAAATGGCTGATGCAGATGACAGCTTCCTGCGCAAAATTGTTACAGGTGATGAGACATGGTGCTTTCTTTACGACCCTCAGACAAAACGGCAGTCCGCTGAATGGAAGTCAAAAACTTCACCAAGAAAACAAAAATTTCGCTTGGACAGAAGCCGGGGTAAGGTGATGTTGGAGGTGTTTTTTGATTACCGTGGAGTGATTCATTATGAATTTATTCCTGAAGGGAGAACAGTAAATAAAGAATTGTACACAGAGATCTTAAAACGGCTACGAGATGCAATTCGACGAAAACGACCTGAAAAATGGGCAGAGAATGACTGGTGTTTGTTGCACGACAATGCCCCAGCACATCGATCCCTAATGGTGAAACAATACCTTGCCAAGAATAATGTTACCACTCTGGAACATCCTCCATATTCTCCCGATCTCGCACCACCAGATTTCTACCTGTTTCCAAGGTTAAAAATGGCATTGAAGGGACATCGTTTTGCTGATTCGTCAGAGGTGATTGAAAATGCGACGGAGCGGCTGAAGGAACTTTCAAAAAACGGCTTTCAAGAGTGTTTCCAACAATTATATGAACGGTGGAATAAATGTGTAGATGCAGGAGGAGAGTATTTTGAAGGGAAATAATGTAAGAATGTTATAAATATTTTTAATAAATTTTTAATAACCAATTCCGGGTACTTTTTGACCCTACTTCGTATATATATAATTGTGTTATAATTTCTACTTACTTATAATTATTTTTCCAATGGTAATCTAAATATTATAAAATATGAAAGTAATAAATATTTGGTCGGTTTCTTGGTAGAGGGGACGAAGTCCCCAATTCTACGAAAATTGATATCATTGAAATGTGTGTGTTACCCAGAATTTAAAAAGATGAAATAGTTTCCATCTATGACATTTTCAATTACTTAGAATCTTGGATTAGTTTTGTTGGATCCCCACAGTGTTATGGCTATTAAAATCTCGAATTATAATGAATGGTGTAGGGACATCGACAATATCTTGGATTTCAATTGCTTCAAAAGAACTGTTGGAAGGATACTTTTTACATATGATGAGAATGACTGGAGCCTGAATCTGAATAGTACCTTTAACACGAGTGTTAATATCAATCTCCAAAACAGAAAATTTTTTTCTAATATATTATGTTGCTTGATGAATATATTATGTATTAGCTATCTTAATCCTGATATGGTTGCACTAGTAATTTATGCATTATATTAAAAATTGTTCTGGTTTCTCCTTGTTTACAATCATTGTTAAATGAGTAGTCTATTATGTTCCTTATGCCCACTTTACATCAAGGGTCTTAAGTTTAAATGGTTGGCAATGGTGTCCGTTACTTTATTCATGAATTACACATCAATGAAGAATCTAGTAATACATATGTAAACAATCTACTATTTATAATTCGACCAAGCGGAGTGTAGAACGGGTGACGAGGGCAGCACTGCGCTTTGATTTGCTTCGGAGAAAAAGAGACAGAGCTATTGGTACACCCAGTGCAACTGAATACTCAAGCACTGCTAGAGACCTAGGCCCAAGACGTATATAGCCCTCTAGTAATGTTCAACAATGACAGACTATTTAAAATCACGGGAAAATGCCGGGGCGTCCGATAATTATATTAATAAATATTAATTGCGATATGAAGAATGGAAGTATTTTGAGTATCTAAAAGTAACCACATATTCCAGATGATACACAAATTGTACAACATGAGTATGTGGCATTATTCAATTTAATCGAAAACACCCAGGAAATTCTTCTCTATCTTCCATATGCCCATAAAATTCAGCGTAATGTATTTGTTTCAAATCGTTAATGAGTGATAAAATTATTAAGTGTTTTCTGTGTGATTGACGTAATGTTTCTATGAAAAATTATCTGAAGAAAAACTAATTGTGTTGATTAAATATCATTCCGTACTGAGAAATGCCCTCCCTTTATGATATTTAATATTATTAAATCTTGATACTATTTACTAACAATTATACATATAATGAAGGGGATTACTTCCTCTGGTATTATCAATATTATTATTGTCCTGCTATGCTCATGAATTTCCTCAAAGTTAAACATTATTTTATTGGCAACACACTTTCAATTTTAATCATGGGTTTCGACATACATTTTAATCCTTACCTGTTGCATGGGGACGTGTAATTCTGTACAGAATTACGATTCCTGGAAGCTCTATTGATTAAAACCAATTATTTAATTCATGGCAACTACTATAAATTATCAGCCCTTTCTTTTCTCAAGAAATAAAAATTTAACGTTTTTTCTGACATTCTTACAAATTCTATTGAGCTCATTAATGAAATGATTAACAATATATTAACAAATGAGAAAAATCTCTGTTCAAACATTAATGCCCCGCACGGCTCTGAATAAAGTTCGTAAGCTTACTGCGATGACTTCTCAGATGTCGTTCTCGGATGTCTTTTGGCTCGATGTTGTCCGTGGAATGTCCTCCCCTATTATCGCGTCTTTGCCTATCATTAGAATAGATTAAAAATGTTTCCAGAATATCTTCAACTATTTGATATTTTATAGGATTCAATAATTTGAATTAAATTATTAGGCACGGTTCGCGGCCGCGACTTGCCCTGGCTGTGCTTCGGATGAAATACCTACGCGCGACTATCTTCAGCCAACTTTGTGAAAATTACTCCCATCTACGGACCTATCCTAATATAAGTCCCTTCGAAACACGAAGTTTATTTGAATTCAAATCCCAAATTACAATAACAAAGATTACAATCATAATGCAATGTGAAGAACTCTCCACAATGACCACAGCAGGGTTAATACATATACAAGAATCCTAATAAAATCTACCAAAATATAATTTACATACAGCATGTTTGGCTTGTTTTCCTTCCTTATGGAGTTTTACGTGTTAAGTTTGCCTCGTGAGTACTTGCGGACGTATACGTGAGGGAGGGGTGGGGAGGGAGTGGGATGGGCGTGGGATGGGGCGAGGTGAACAGGGGCAAAGAGTGTTGAGAGGATTGGAGACGGACGGTGAAGGGGGGAGAGACGGGTCGGTAAGAGGTGGGGAATGCGTGTAGTGGCTGGAAGGTCAGGGAGGTGTGTGGAGGGCAGTGTTGGGGTTGGGCCGAGGCAGGGGAGGGGAGAGGGCCGAGCGGTGCCAGGGTGGGTTTAGAGGGTGTTGGGGAGGCGTGGGCAGCGAGCGAGCAGGGGCAGGATGACGGAGCGAGTTTGTGCGTCAGGGCGCAGAGGAGGGTGGAGGACCGCCGAGAGGGCAGGGGGGTAGGTGGGCGAAGGGGGCGTGGCGGGACCGAAACGAAGCCAATCGCGTGGCCGTCCGCTGCTCGCGCCCGCTGCATCAGCAGTTTCCCTCTGCCTTCGCCTCATGTGCGCGCATCATCTCTCTCCGCGCGAAGGTGGGCCCGAGGCATAGTCGCAAGAAGCACCAATAGGGCGGACCTCCGCAAATCTTCCCCTCTCTCCTTAGACGTTCCTACGTACTGGTGCAGGAATTTTATTATTAAAACATTTCCTAACCCTATAATATAATATAATATTTTTGCATTTCAACGCTTGTCTAATGTTTACAAAGCAATTCGAAACCGTCACCATGCGCAATTGCTTCTTGGAAACTCCGGCGTTTTCGTACTGCCAATCCTACTCATAATCAAGTCAAAACCTTATTTGAGTATCTCTGATGATATAGAGAACAAGAACAGTGTACCTCCCAAGCAACATAGTGAATGTTAAATTAGTTGTCCAAAAAATACCGTGGCCATCCCTGACCCCCCGGGAAGAACACTGGTACAGAAAATGTTTATTCCTTTGCCTACAGTTTAAAAATTGCAAATATTTTAATTCAATCTTGGAGAGATTAATTCTAGTATATTGATAAATATATTTGTCATTGCTTCTTAAATGTTTGAACTTTCCTCCAATTATTTTGCAAGTTATTCTTGGGTGTGGTCCGACTGGTAAAGTCCTGCTCCGTCACTAGCTTCGAATTGATGAGAAGCCACGCGACGCGACGCTCAGATCAGACCGTGTCTATGCTTCGGCCTTCCCACCCCAGTTCGCACATGGGGTCAAACTCCATCTCCAAAGCTTCACATTGGTTCGAGACCATTTGGCTCCTGGCAACTACTAAAAGGAACGGATTCAAGAGTTGGATGAGTATTATGCTACTGAGAGCACTAGTAATTTTCCGCGCTCCTCCAAAAAAAGACTAGTCGCGTCCCTAACTTTTACTCCTCTCAAAAATTTGCAATGAAATGCAAATTACTTATTTCTTAAAAATGTCACGATTCCGTCAAAATTACTCAACAACTACTCATATTGTAAAATATTGTACATGATATTTAAATATCTAAAATTGAAGGATACTTTGCATTGAGAAATATATCTTTCCCTTTAATATTAGAAGTATGATACAGGTTCGAAAAATATTTCTACGTTTGTCATTTTCAAAATTTCAGAGATTTTAATGAAAATAGAAACTGTACATTTACAAATTCACTTTCACGTATTCTTGTAAAAACTTAAAAGAAAAAAGTAATCATTTTTCAGAAAATGTTCAATGCCTCACTGTGGTTTTATCAAGTGGAAACAAAATATGTAATGATTCCCGCAATGACTTTAATAGATTGTACTGCTGATGTATTTGTTTATACTTTTGATCTCAAGAGCTTCAAATATGATCGAATTCGACACTTCCACCCATTCATTTACAGGGAGATGTGGTCAGTGCATCAACTGATGTCACTACAATGCCTCTGACCGGGAGGTCCTAAGTTTGAGTCCTGTCGGCGACAGAATTTTTTACACTAGCTTATCAGCTAGGTCGAATTCAGTCGCTGTCTGGGGAATTCTAGCAGCCGTCTGCTCTGATCGGTAGTTTCCCTTGGTTTCTCCAATCAACATCAGGCAAATGCCAGAGCTAACAAATGAGCCACAGACCGCGCGCGATCTTTCCTTCCTTTTCTTTGTCCTATCCTCATCCCTTACACACATTTACAATAACATGCACTACACTACCACAAATGCCGGTAGACCGGTCGGAAGCTTATAGCTTGTTCTGGCTGAGGCGTTGCCATACTGATGGGAGATGCCTGGTTAGCAAAACCCCACTTGTCGATGGTAGGTCGGCGCCTGATCTCGCTAGCGGGAGAAAATCGCCGCCCTTCCCCGATGAAAAGCATTCACTACACTTATTTCATGTCTTTTTAAATTATCTAAATGTGCAATCTGCTCAAGGGTCTTGAGTCTCTTGACAATTGCAAAGTGAATATTATTGGCAAAACTGAAAAGATGTGACGGATGTATAGATTGATCTTAGATCAGATGATTACGATTAAGGTTTCATCATCTACAACTACAGGCTTCAACATCTAGGATCATTGGCCCTATGTCAATTGGAATTAAAAACATAGATCCACTGTGCCAGTGATCATTTAAAATAATCTTTATTTATTACAAGATAAAATGAGTAAAAATATTGTAAAGTCTGATTGATTATAAAATAACTGACCAAGACGGAGTTACTTGAACAGTGCACAATTGGTTTATAAAAGAAATGGTCAGGAACCCCGGAATCTAACGGCGTCGAGCCGGTCGGTTTATAAAAGGAATGGCCGAAGGGATAAAAGGCACTGACCGGCTGCGACGTGACGAGACTTAGCAAATATAGTAATTCAGTATAGTAACTACTCAGTAACGGAGGATTACTCCAGAAGAAAGCGCTCAACGCCCAACAAGGGTTAAGAGACGCGTTGCATCAACAACAAAGCAACAAATGTTAAAAATATCCTCCTCTCTGAGACTAGATTAAACTAGAGTCAGATGGACAGGGGTTTCTTCAATTTGGAAAAGATCGTACGCATGGTTTAGGCGATAGCAGTGTTCACGGATGGACGGACAGACCGTACAGAGTTAGCCGTAAAAATCGGACCTATTCCACCTTTATAAGTGCATTTTACTCTATTCTTACAAGAAATGTAAAGAAAACGTTTGAAGCCGTTTTTGAGAAAATTTTTTGAAGAAAAGGTTTTGAGAAAATTTTGAAAATATCCGGGAGGTTTTATGTAAAGTACCCCCAAATTTTAAAGAATGTTTTTGAAAATTTCAAAGCTTCAACCAGATGGACATGGGTTTGGAAAAGATCGTACGAGTGGTTTAGGTGCTAGCAGTGTTCAAAGACGGACAGACAGACGGACGGACGTTTAAAAAAACACAGTTTTTCGCTATCAGGGGACCCCAAAACGTATATTTCCGTTAAAATCTCGAAATCAATTTTCCGCAGCATTACATAACTTTATACTACGTATATTACTCCTTACCATATACGTATGTATACTAGAAAGTAAAAATTTATTTTCTTGAAGAAAGGTAAAGGCATTGCGGAGAGGGGTCATTGTTACCCAGCATCCCTTCCACCAGTACCTACTAACACTTCAGGCCTCCTAACTACGTCACCAGCTGTCTGTGACGTAGGCACATGTAGACCCACGCTGCTTGCATGCCGCTGGTTCTGTCGGCCATATTGTTAGCCTTGTAGCTGAGCAAAGCGGTGTCTGAGTATTATTTAGCAGTGTGTTGAGTAGTTTTTTAGATTCATAGTTGCTCAACTATACGTAATTGATATCTGAAAGATGGGTTTTAGGTGTTGTGTTCCAAATTGTCGAGGGAATTATCGAAATGGCCCCCGAGTGTCTGTATTTTCTTTCCCTAAAGAGAAATGTTTGCGGAAGAAATGGTGTAAAGCTATTCACAGGAAAAATTTTCAGCCAACGCAATCCTCTAAGGTAATATTTAACTTATTCATTATTACATACAAGTTAATAATTGAAGTACAATAGGTTAATAATAGAGAAATGGTTTTCAATGATTAAATGTATGATCTTCTATTTAACGTGATGTGAGGTTATGTACCACTCATCAATTATGAAGAAAAAATGTATTCATAACATTTATGCATAATTCTTTATCGGGTACTGACATTACTAATCAACTGTAATTAATATTTCGCAGGTGTGTGAAGCCCATTTTCATCCCGACGACATCTTAAGAGTTGTTGAATGCTATGATGAAAATGGGAAGAGACTACAGACTTCTCTAGGAAGAATAAAATTGAAGGACGGTGCAATACCGTCAATACTTCCCAATTGCCCAAAGTACTTGTCATCTTACTCGACTGCGAGGGAAAGTGGTGAAGAAAAACGTGAAAGAATTGAAAATAGGGACTTGCAACTTGCAATTGACGAAAGCCTAACCAGTGTAAGTGAATTCCAGAAAAAATTTTGTTTTGATAATTTCTCCGAATTCCTGAATTGCGTGAAGAATGTGAACATTCCCACAAAGTGGAATCTTATTACGAATGAAGACTGTGCATCATTCATAGTTTTGGATGAAAGTCTTATACCTAGCATTCTGCTGTCGACTAAAATGCAGAGTGATCTGCAGTTCAGTGTTTTTGTGAAAAATGTTGAAGTCAAAAACTTGGAAAATTTTAGTTTTCCTCTCAAACTCAAGAACATTAATACAGTTATTGACATTTTAAATATGCTTAGGGAGAAATATCCATCTGGGCAGACTACAAGTGATGACTTGTTGAATACAATATGTGATTTATGTAATCAGCTCTTGTTGGTCATAGGGGAGGATTTTCAAGAGAAAGTGAAATTTTTAGGAGAACAATTGAAGTTGCTGGTTTCTTCGAAATATCGCAATAGATATTCTCCAGAATTTTCAGTGTTCTGCAGTATATTGTACACAATTTCCCCACATGCCTACAAATTTTTAAGAAGTGCTGGGTATTTTACTGTTCCACATCCACAGACAATTAATAATATTTGTATGGCATATTCTACGAATCCACTTATGGAGCAGAATAAATTAAATTTTTTAATCCATATTAAACAAAAGTTTAAATTATTGGAGAAGGATGATCTCATTGTTTCTTTAATGGTTGACGAAATCCATATAAAGCCATTATCTTGATTATTCAGGTGGTTCTATGGTAGGAGTTGGTTCTAACAGTGAAAAAATTGCCACTTCAGCTCATGTATTCATGATCCAAAGTTTGAAGTCTCCTTTCAAGGAAGTGGTTCATATTCTCCCAGTGCATAAAATGAATGCAGAGAAATTATTTAAATTTATAAAAGAAATTGTTGTCGGATTACATGAAATAAGATTCATTGTTGTATGTGTTGCTAGTGATAACAATCCTATTAACAGAAAAGCAATTACATATTTTAGCTCTCCCCCAAAACTGAGCATTGTATACCCACACCCTTGTGACAATTCTTGTCCATTGTTTTTTGCATTTGATTCGGTGCACATCATAAAGTGTATTCGGAATAACTGGATTAATCAAATAGATCAAAACCAATCTTTAATTTATCCCCCATTTGGCTTGGAAAACAATCAACCTGTTGTACTCTCTACAGCTGCTTTCTCTTGTATAAAAAGAGTATATGAATTAGAAAGTCAAGGTATGAATTTAATCAAATATGCTCATAAATTAAATCTCAAAAGTTTATCTCCCAGTAGTTTTGAAAGACAAAATGTGCGATATGTGTTGAATGTTTTTAATGACCATGTGGTACAAGGTTTACTAGCGATTGGTATTAAACATGAGCTTGAAAATTTTGAGGGTACAGCAGAATTTTTGAAACTAGTTCTAAATTGGTGGAATATTGTGAATGTAAAGAGTCCGTTCCTGGATGAACGCTTCAGAAATTCACTACAGAAACCGCTAGCCTTGAATCAAGAAAACATTCAATATTTGGAAATGTTCTTGGTTTGGTTACATAATTGGGATGAGTTGTGTATGGAGTCTCAGAAACTGACAAAGGAGACCCATTTAGCCCTATCCCATACAACCCATGCGTTGATGGAGCTGACAAAGTATTGTGTTTCAGAATTAAATTTTCAATACATTTTGCCAGGTAAAATACAAACAGATTCATTAGAAGCTCGTTTTGGTAAATACCGCACTATGGCAGGATCCCAGTACTTGGTTTCAATCAGACAGATTTTTGAAGTCGAGTCTAATATAAGAATTCAAAATCTTTTGCCCTTAACTTTAAAGTCTCATACATATGGAGAAGTAGTAATACCACTATCTGCAGAAACTGAAAACAATGCCACAGAAGTCATGGTTGAGAGCTGTTCTTTAAATTTAAATCGTCAGTACACTGAAGAAAACTTTGAAAAAACATCAAACTACTTGCCAGTTATCACATACTTAGGGGGATATTGTGCCAGATCTGTGATGAAGAAAATAAAATGTGGAGTTTGTCGGAGTCATCTATTATTAGACAAATTATTTGAAGTGGAAAGTAATTTAAAATTTGATTTAATAAAAAATATAGACCGGGGTGGGTTATTATATCCTCAGCCTGATGTTGTAAATGTAATTATTTTAAACTACATTACGGTTCAGAAATTGGTATCCGCTGAAAATGAAATGGCATTTTTGCAAACTCAACATCAAAGAAATGTTGTTATTCACTTCACTGAAAAAGCTGTTAGACAGCACAATTTTTTTCTAGTAGAATTAAGTTGTAATATTCATTCTGTAAATGATATCTTGCGACATATAGTCAAAGTGTCTACAAACTTACTGCTCAATAATTACATTAAAATAAAAAATGACAATTTAATAAAATATGGCAAGAGAAGAAAGTTGTCAACTGTGAAAAAGTAATTGTTAAAATTCAGCCAAATATTTACATTGGTTATTTTATTTAATCTAAATTTGGTCCATTATTATTTTAAATTTGTCAGTAATTTTTCTTTTGTGTTTCATTGTACCATTGTATTCATTGTGAGATATGTTTCATCTAAACTGTACAATAAGGTATTTGTGTAAATTCTTGTTTATTTATAATGGTGTATGACGACGATTCCTATGTATTTATAAACATTTGAAGTTCTATGTTTCAAAGTTAAGGTAATTCCCCTCTAACATTTATGTTAATTTCTGACATGCATATCAATAATTGTTCTCTGCAATTTTTTTCTTTCACTGGATATTTGTAAATATTGTAAATATGTTTATTTTCTGTAGACTTTGAATTTTTAGGCTTATACATTTCTTTTTTTTTTGTCATTTGCTTTTGGTAGTTAAAAAAATATTCTGATTGGCAAATATATTTCATTTCATTGAAAACTAATAATTTATTTGGCATCCTTACCTTTCCTTCACCTTATTTGCTTGCTTTCATTAAGTTACATTGTTGAACTTAATCTATAAATATAAGCTTCATCAAGAACCTGACTTGTATTTCATCTTCCAGTAGAAATTTTGGAAATGTTTAGATTGCTATAATACATTTTCTAATGAATTCTTTCAATAATAAAGAAAATTCTAAGATATCGTTGGCCATAACAAGTTTTTTAATATCGCCCATTAGATCGTAATATTTCGCCTTGAAGGTCTTATAAATTGCAAAAACGAGCAAGCATTAGTGCTCTTTAACGTAGCTCTAAAAGTGTGTTTCCTCCAAACCACACTGCTTTATATTCGAATACTTCTCTCCAGCGGCGCGTCTTTCGGTTGCGGAGAGGCTGTGCATCTGCTGACGTCACGGACCGAGTTGTGAGGCCTGAAGTATTAGTAGGTACTGCTTCCACAATATAGGAAAGGCGATGCCTTCTCCGAATATATCTTATATTATTGTAATGCTTGAGAGCATGCTATATGGTAAGGTGTGTTCTTCATTCCTCACAAGTAGAGGGTGGGTCACTGCGCGAGATGTCCTTGCGAAAAGTGGTAGTGCCCAATCCGAAGGCGAGTGAGAATTACCACCTCGCGCCTTGAGCCATGGAGATGACGAATACCAGGGTTTTATGAGGTTCTTGATCCTCATGAGTTTGAAATAAAGAGTCCTGCCACTATTTGAAATGCACTGAGAATCCAACGTTGGGTAAAAACTGTGTCAAGCGCAAATACTCCCATAGGGATGTCTATCTCAGGCATCCTAATAGCCAACATTGCTATCTAGTCAGCTGTCATATTTCCACTTATTCCTACGCTGCCAGCGACACAGGAGAAAAAAATTAAAATGATAGGGAATTAAACGATGTCTTCAATGTATTTGATCTGTATGTACTGAAGAAATCTGTATGTATAATGTAGTAGTGGAATGATGTCAAGAATGTTCAATGTTTTCAATGTTTGATGTAAAAGTGTTCAAAAAATCTGGAAACACGTTAAGTGTCAAGAAGGTCATCTTAATAGAAACGCAGAAAATCTCTGAGTATATGACAGAATCAGTAATTTTCACAACAAAGCTACTACCTTGTAATGGCAACAATTTCCTTAATTTGTTGTGTTTTTTCTAACGTGCCCAGTTCCTCTGAAAACTCTAAAATCCACTTTGTCTAAATTTACATTTATGACTTTGTTTTTTCCAAAATCGATATCTAATTAAAATTTTTAAAAAAATTCATAATGATTAATTGATTGGTTTTTTCGTGTTTCCGGGCGCGTCAACTGCTTTGGTCATTAGTCCCGTTAGTGTAGTGCATGTTTTTCCTCAGGAAATGGCGGTGATATTCCCCCGCTGGATGCCGAGATTCGGTGCCGACTTGCCGTCGGCTAGTGGGGTTTCCCCCTAACCAGGATTCTCCCACCAGCGGGGCACCACCCTAAACGGGACAAGCTCTAAGCTCTCGACCGGTCTCCAGGAATATATGATAGTGTAGTGCATGTTAGTGTAAGTGTGTGTGTGTGTAAGGGGAGAGGATATGACAAGGAAGAGGAAGGAAAGATTTCGCGGGGTTCTTGGTCCGTTTGGTAGGGTACTGCTCCGGCATTCGCCTGGAGAAACGGATCGGAGAAACCACGGTGTTGATCGGAGAAACCATGGAAAACTACCGATCAGAGCAGCCGGCCGCTAGAATTCTCCTCCAGACAGCGATTGAATTCGACCTAGCTGAAGAGCTAGTGTCGAAAATCCTGCCGCCGTCGGGACTCGAACCTAGGACCTCCCGGTCAGAGGTGCTGCAGTGACATCAGTTGATGCACTGAGCTATTGCATATCAGAGAATGTGAGACGGGTGGCAAGAAATTAACCCATTTAGACCCGCTGTTCCCATACGGGAACAGTAGTTTTCAATGCTCTAAATACCAGGAAAAACAACAGTTTCCTATTGTTGCGTCACGGAACGATAGCATCGTATCTGTTTTTATCTCCGAGCGATTATATTTCTCGGTTCGTTCATTCTGGATGCAATTGTTTGTGAGAAAGCAGTAGCGTATGCACGTTGCAATGGCTTCAACGAAAAGGTATGTATTTTATGTACGTATTTCATCGTGTGTATAAATTATTCTGTAGCTATTAGTATCTCGAGAGATCATTTTACAATCCTTTAAATTATGATTGTTGTAAGTGTTCACATTGCAGAATTATAAACATGCAAATTATAATGTTCCCGTATGGGAACAGCGGGACTGAATGACAGGGTATAAACTTTCTTTCTTAGGTTGACTGTAAACGAGATTGCAGATCTTCTGGCGGATGAAAACGATGTTCTGGAAGGTGATATAGTAATTGTACCACCCGAAGGCGATATTTCTGAAGAAGATAGTGGAGAAGAAGATGAAACTGAACTGGATCGTTTGTCCGGAAAACAACTTTTATCTCATGCGGAAGGAAATGTAAAGAAAATTATATCAGGTGAGGTGGTGAAAGAAGTTGTTTCAAACACAGTTTCAAATTTGAAAGTAAGTGACTCAGAAAATCTGAAAAGAAAAGAGAAAAAGAAAAGAAAATTAAGAAATTGGATAAATGAAGATAAAGAGGAAACTACTCTCACAGAATGGGAAATTCCTGATTGGATTTTGAATTTTGACGAGGATCCTGTAAAGCTTTTTGAGTTATTTTACAGTAATGATATAATTCAAATGATTTGTGATTATTCCAACTTGTATGCCCGTCAGAAAGGTGAAAACAATCTCAATCTTCAACAAGATGAAATCAAGGTATTTTTGGGAGTTTTACTTGTTAGTGGTTATTCTCAAGTACACAGAATGAGAATGTACTGGGAACAGAGGCCAGACAGTTATAACAAAGCTATATCTGATGCAATTTCTAGAAATAGATTCATGAAAATTATGAAATATCTACATGTGTGTGATAATCAAAATTTAGATAGATCGAATCGCTTTGCAAAGATAACGCCTCTTTGGGAGATGTTGAACAAGAAATGGTTGCAGTACTTTCCAGGTGACATAAATTTGTGTGTAGACGAGTCAATGATTCCGTACTTCGGTCGTCATGGGGCAAAACAGCACATCCACGGGAAGCCGATCCGTTTCGGTTATAAAGCATGGTGTTTGTGTACCCGATTAGGTTACCTTATCCAGGCAAATTTGTATCAGGGAGCAGCTACTGGTAACACATACCCCGACGTTGGAGTAGGAGGATCTGTGGTTTTATCACTCACAGAAAATCTTCCAGAAAATAAGTATAACTTGTACTTTGATAACTTTTTTACCTCCATAAATTTGTTGGAGAAACTGAAAGAGCGAGGATGGAACGGTACAGGTACAATACGCGCAAACAGAACTGAAAATGCGCCACTAACGGATCCAAAAGACGTCCTAAAAAGAGAAAGAGGATTTTACTGCCTTGTCACAGATACATCATCAAAAGCAACTCTTGTAAGGTACAATGATAACAATGTTGTAACTGTTGCTTCAACACAGTGGGGTGCTGCACCTGTTGGGAAAGCTAGAAGATACAGTGCTAAGCACAAAAGGCATATAATGATTGACCAGCCCGCTGGGGTAATTTATTATAATATAAACATGGGAGGTGTTGATCGTTTAGATCAAAATGTCTCAAAAATGAGAGTAAATATAAGAGGCAAAAAATGGTACTGGCAGTTGTTCGCTTTTCCATTGAATGCGTCTGTACAAAATGCATGGCATCCTTATAGATTGTGCACGAAGGGCTCGAAAGTACAAATGGATCAGCTTGAGTTCACACGAACAATTGCTCTCACCTACCTTCAAAAATACTCACAGCGTCTGACTCCAGGAAAATCACCTCGTTTGGTACGAAGTGTAGAAAAGAGAGTAACAAACCAAACACGATATGACAACGAAGGTCATTTCATTTCCAAAGGAGAGAGACAGTCTCGTTGTGGACAATGCAAGAAAAATTCTCGAATGAAGTGTATCAAATGTAATATATCTCTGCATGCTGACTGTTTTGTATTATTTCATCAAAAATAAAATTATCTATCTTCAAAACTAAGTTAAATCATTAAATTTATGTGGACTTTCAAAAAAAAATTTGTATTCTTCACCCACCCTTTCAGTCCCGCTGTTCCCATATGGGAACACTCCAAAACACAAATTCTAAGAAAAAATTTATTGAAGTTTCAATCAAAATGTCTTAATTTAACTGTAAATAAGCAATTAAAATGTGATTTATACATTTTTTTTCACAAATAGAAATGTGGGTCTAAAAGGGTTAATTTTAGAACGATCCAGCATAAATTGATAACATGTACGCTCATCATTTCGATCAAGCAATTACATGATTTATTTGAGTGTCATTGACTGATGACATCTGATTTCACTCCATTAATTTTACTGTATAGTGCATGTTCATGACCCTTCGATATAACACGCAGATCACATAAAACCGTGCATTTATTCTCACCAGGAAGAGCGTACAACGTTCGAAAAAGCCTCAGTCCCGAAATGAAAAAAAAACATTAATTATAATATTTCCATCATTTATCTTCACCGATATTGGGAAATTTTGAAATATATGATGTGTCAGTACAAGAACATCCCTCTGGAAGTTGAAGATTTACTAACTTTGGTTCTCAAAGACCATTTTCAAAATTATATATGAGTGAAAAATGATGTTCAATATGTTTTGGTAAAAATTATATAATTTCTATTTTATATAATGCTTTTGTAAAACAATGACTACTTTTATTTTTACGAAATTAGTGATATTTCGATATAGTACAGACTTTTTTGTGAGAGTTATAATTGCAACTCGTATACTACATTAACATTAAGGGAATAATATAAAACGTAGCAATTTTCAGCTTTCATGAGTTTTTGGGAGAGGATTGATCAATTCCACGATATATTATTAGATTTAACGATTGTTTGGATGAGTAACTTCACCTTTTAATTATTTGTAGAAAAAAGTCAGGTTCGTATTATGGACATTGAAATTGTAGATTTTGATAGAAATGGAAGTGATTGCTACGATATTTTGGGGTTTAATTTACTAAATATAGCTTTCTGAATAAGGTGCCACGAAAAGTAAAACATTTCGAGATTTCATCTACGAGAAGTATTTCATCGTCCGTATTCATTTGAACAGAATACTGCAATAATCGTTTTCTTTAATCATTCATTCCTTAATAATTTAAATCAACTTATCCAAAGGTTGGAAGAGGTCGTTCTCTACATAGACGGGTACAAGTCGGCAACAGCGCGAATAATATCAACCGTGCACCCGTGACTGTAGAGAAGACACGGGCACCGTATCCAGTCACAACTCAAAATAAATTTTGTGTTTTTGATAATGAAACAGATTTTCCTCGCCTTCCTGATCCTCACAACCCTTCTCTACCGTCAACAAATACATGCACAAACCAACGCAAACAGATTAGGAAGCGCGTCAAAACCAAAACACGTAAAGCTGCGCATCCTAGCTCACTTGAAAACAAAGACATTCCTACTGAGCCTAAGAAACATGCAAAGCCATGGCCGCCATCTTTCCTCCTTTCTCAGCAGGAAGTTACCCTTTAAATTTTCGGTCTCATCAATTTTTAAACCTAACGGAAGGTTTGCAAATGTGACTGCAGAGTTGGACACCCACACGAAAACACTGACCAATCAGAACACAGTCATTATCGTAGGAGGGCAGAATGACATTAACTTGGGCGGTAACTTCACACCTGAACATGTAAAAAAAATTACAGTGTGCCGCCCCAAATACTAACATTGTAGTCTCGACCATACCCTTCTGGTACAACAGACCAAAACTATGCATCGAGATTAAGCACGCAAACCAACAATTAAAAGTGCAACTGAGATAAACAAATGTCACATTTTTTAAAATAATTTCCTCTCAGCAAAACACTTTACCCGGCATAGTCTTCACATGAACCTTGCTGGAATACATGCAGTCGGTAACAAGCTTGTACAATACATCATCAACTCCAGTCCTACGCAGACTTGATAAAAATCCATCCCTTTCACCTTCCTTACGTTCTCCACCCCCACCCTTATTTCGAACCCTCTTACCTCCTCCTCTGAACCTACTCCCGTTTCTCCCATTCCCACTACCATTTCATCTACACCGGATGCCCCAATTTCCTCACAATCTATCACTGCCGGGACCCATTACAACCTTCGACCACGCACTCGAGGCACTAATGGAGTAAATATATAGCAACTACAGTCAGATGCAGCAGAAAAACATTCGGGTAGGTACTTGCAAAAAGATAAATATACTGCGCCATAATGTTCAGTAACTTTCAAATAAAACAGAGTTTATCGAGGCAGCTCTGCAGAGCGATTAAAATCAAATGATTTTCTTTGCTTTCAGAACATTGGTTGTATTGGTTAGAGAATCGCAGAAAGGTCCTACATATGGGGGTTCTTGTATTTACGTTAGAAATAATATTGATTATATCTCCTTGACAGAATTAAATGTGTATTCCGTTGAAAATAAATTTCGAAGTTCCAGTTGTACATCTTCCTTCGCTGAAAGTGATATTACTTTGTATTTACAGGCCTCCAACAAAGCTGGTGATTATATTTTGTTCTTAGAAAAACTGGATATAACACTTAACCAAGTCAGCAATCGTTCTTTTGAATCCACGCGGAGATTTTAACCCCAGAACGGATTAAAACATTGTGACATTGTGAATGTAATACTGACTTCTTTGCGATGATCAGCGCACACAGGTAACAAACTGTCTTTGTTTTCCTTTTTACTGTCACAAAGGGCACATCTTGACTGCTTTCCAAGCTTAATTGGAGCAAATCATAACAAATTTGCGTCTTTTAATTTTTTCCTTTCTTTGAGACATCTTAAACAGTATCAGAGAATTAATGCCAGCT
>BLKR01011704.1:0-28720 GCA_011170035.1 Teleogryllus occipitalis
CACCTCCATAATCACCCCGACCTTTTTCTTGGAGGACAGCAACTTCCATTCGTTGAATCCGCAACCTTCCTTGGGCTCACATTCGACAAGAGCCTAACCTGGCGAAAACACATCCGTAAACTACAGGGCCGATGTGTATCACCTATGAATCTCCTTCGCACTCTTACTGGTAGCTCTTGGGGCGCAGACCGTGTTTGTCTTTTGCGTTTGTATAGAACTCTCATCCGCCCTATCTTGGATTACGGATGCATAGTGTATGGGTCAGCGTCTCCATCAACCCTCCGGCCATTAAATACCATACACAATGCCGGCATAAGGATTAGTACAGGCGCCTACCGCACGAGTCGCATCGAATGCCTCTTGGCCGAGGCTGGAGAACCATCTCTGAGCCGAAGGCGGGATATTCTGAGTGCCTCGTATGGCGCGAAATTATCCAATGTTGATACTCCCTCGCGCCAAGCAATCCTCCATCCAACCCACTTGACCTCATATGAACTTAGACCATCGTTACCCCATCCCCTGGGAGTCTGTCTCCGTATGCTCTTACAGAAGCTTCATATAAAACTACTCAACCCTGTGAACCCCCCTCCCCGAAACCTTGTTTCCCCTTGGAAACTACACCGGCCGATAATAGGTCTTAGACTGTCTAACCTTCCTAAATCCTTAACTCCCCCCAGTACATTCTTATCGGAATTTGAGGCGATAAAAATCTACGTATCCTGGCCATTACTTCATTTACACCAATGGCTCCTCTCAAAACGGCAAAATCGGATGTGCCTTCTACTGCAATAGAACCACGCAAGGTTTTCGACTAGACTCTTCGTGCAGCGTCTATACCACAGAGAAGTATGCGCTCTTGGAGGCACTTAAATTTGCTGAATCGATGTCATTAAAGAAAGTAGTGATCTGCAGTGATTCCAAAAGCTCTCTTGAATCCATCTCGTCCTCGTCTTGTGACCCACTGACAATGACCATCCAACACCAAATCCATCATCTATTGGTCCGCCACTATATTTTAGTCTTTTGTTGGGTCCCTGGACACGTGGGAATAAGAGGAAATGCAAATAGCTGACCAGGCGGCAAAGTCTTCCACGAAGAATAGAGAATTTGACATCTTCACAGTCCCCACGGAAGACACTAAGCTGTTTCTAAAACGCTCTATCCGCAGTGAATAGCAAACAGAGTGGCATAACTCAGATTTTAAGCTCACGAGAATCAAGGATTCCATAAGTCCTTGGTCTTCCTCATCTCGTGATGCTCGGCGCGAGATCATTTTAACACGCCTCCGAATCGGTCACTGCCATTTCTCCCACGGTTTTCTCCTCCACGGGGACCCATCCCCTATATGCGAATACTGCCAAATAGATCTTACCGTGGAGCATGTTCTCTAACATTGTGGTAAGATTTGAGATAGCCGTCGAAAGCATCACCTTGTTAGCTCCCTAGAAAATTCTTAGAAATGAATCTTCTCTTTGCAAGCTTTTTGGCTTTTTGCGAGAGACTGGCTTGTACAGTCTTACCTGAGAGATAATGCCAATTATTTGCTTTTAGCCCGATATTTAAAAAAAACAAACTATCTGGCATTTTTCTGCCAAACCCTTTTATTAGGATACGTTCCTTTTCAGTTTTACTTTGCTTTCTATTTAAAGATTTTAATTTTCCTTTGTTAGCTTGGCACTGCAATATTGTGCTCTGGTCTTAAAATAATTTGACACGGGCGCAAATGACCTTAGCCATTGAAGCGCACTTAAAGTCAATCAATCATTCATTCAGTTGCCCCTTGGTCCTTAGAGCAGAAGCTAACATGGGCCATGATTTTCTGGGGATGTGGGTTATTTAGCCAGCGATACTATAAAATTAAATATTCAGTTCGATTTGTCAATTCGGATAAGTATTGACTCGGGAGCGAGAATGACTAGTTTTCAAATTTACTAACCATGCATTGTTGGTACTTTTATTATTCAACTATGTGTAGTAAAAGTGGGGGTTTGGGATTTTGCAGCTCAAGAAAATGTGCAGAGATCAGACATACATACACACACACACACACACACACATATATATATATATATATATATATATATATATATATATATATATATATATATATATATATATATATATGGTGACGGACCGGCGATTCGGTCCTATTCTACAGTAAATTTGTAAAAGGGGACAGGTATTCTTTCTTGCGAATGGACTCTGAGTGCATGCACAAACAATGAAAAAATTACTTTTAATGTAAAAACACAGAGTGCTTTATTCCCAGAAAAGATAATAGATATTACAAAAACATCGTTCCATTGAATGTGTAGAAGGTAAACAAAATAATGGTTAGCATTAATAACTTTCTCACGATACTGACAAACATGAACAATTTTCTTACTAACTACGTAAATATTGCTAATGAACACTTTCTTTCTGTCTTAACTTTACACTTCATACTGTAAATAGGAGCTCCCTTTGCATGCACTGATTCATAATCACCTCGTTATTTCAACACTTACTCTATTTACAGACAATGTGTACCCTTCCAAAATACCCTTTCTATTCTCCACATCAAATTAGATTATTTATCATTACATGGCAAATTCCCTCATCTAATACCCCCTCTCACAATCGTCTACTCCCTTTCCCAACTCACTTGATTCTTTTACCGCCTAATAATAAGTTCCTTCTAGAAACAGTCTTACTGGTTTTGCTGCGTCTGGAATTCCTTCGAGCTCACCAACTCCGGATGCGCCGGCGCGATGTGACGAGTCGGGGCCGTTTCGCCCGCCACGTGGCCATGGCGCTTGCCCCCGCCGATTCTACCCGGCCGCCGATGCAAATCCCACACCGCAGTCGTGCTTCGCCGGGCACGGCGATGTCCACTCGCCGCCAGATCAGCAGCCGTTCTCATTTCCAGTTCTTCCAAATTCGTTTGTTAAGCCCGCCGATGCTGTATAGCTATGTTCGTTTCACTCATGCTGCCTTTGTCGTACACGTGTCTATACACTCATCACTTTCCTCGCCTCACGCCGTTTAATCTTTACTGTATATCACTTAACTCGAGATCAATTAATAGTTCTTACTGTTTCTCATTGTCCTACGTTTCGATTTCTGCTCGATGTCATCGGATTCCTTTCAACTATTTTTCATCACCGCCATCATTAGCTTTCCGCACTACCGTCCGTTAACTCTTCCTCTTCGACTCCACCTTCCGACTGCCGTCGTTCCCACGATCCTCTCCTCAAATGTCGAAGTCTCGTACTTCGCGTTCGTTTCGTCTCGCTTGCCGCGGGACACTCTCTTGCTCGGCCGAGTCCGCCCGGAACGGCCGTCTCTACCGCGCTGTTTAAACCATGTTGGCACCCGCGTCTATGTTCAGAAACGCGGTGCGTTTCAATATATATATATATATATATATATATATATATATATATATATATATATATATATATATATATTGTGACCATCCGTTTTGCCGAGGTCTCGGAAAACGGAGCACATCAATATTCAAGAATAAGATAAGCTGTTTGAACGCGCGCCAACGCGCATGAATACAATCCGAAAATGGAAACTACGAACTATATCCGTAAAGAGAGCGTCTCGGTAGAGTATGCGACACCGGTAGTCGGGAGAAAGAAAGCTAGCTTTTCTGAAGTAACAGCTGGAGAGTGAGGACCTACCGATCACGAGAAGGCGGCACCTCGTACTGCTACGGACTTCAGGACTGCATCTACGATAAAAACTTTTTAAGACATTCGAGGAGTTTTTTATTTTTATATTTATTCTTCTTATACAATAGACTCAGTTGTCGTATTGTAGATTCTTTTAAATATGGAATTAAAAGCTAGTTACATTCTATAAAAGAATACGAAAAGAGTATCAACGGAAAACGAGACGGAGGCCACATCGTGAGTTGAACAACGGTACTGGAAAGGGGCGACCGTGCGGTTCTGCAGAGGGGCGGCGTTGCTCCCGACCGAGCTGCAAGGACAAGGACATCGAGCGATTGGAAGAGTCGACGCCGCAGATTTCTCTACGCCGTGAGAAGACACAGTAAGGTCGTGCCAACTTGAACAATTTGTAGATATTAGAAGGAATAATTTGTTTCGGAAAGAAAGTATTAGTACAGGTTCTTTATACCGATATTCTGTGAAAAATAGAATCAATCTTTTCTTTCAAGAAAAACCTAGCTAATTGTAAAGTTGCAACTAGGAAATTTACGACTGGAATGATTAGGCAAAGTTTTAAGTATTCTTTGAAATTGATTTAAATGAGAGAAAGGAAACAGTGTAGTTAATTATTAAGAGTGTAAGTTGTTTTCTTTTTTTCAGCAAGACAAAATTCTTGTATATGTAAAGTGTTTTATGTTCATTTAATGTAACAGCAATTTAATTAGAATATACTTAAGTAAGTGGAAAGTGATTCGACTTGAGTTTCTGTGTAAGTGCATTCAATCCACAACGGCCCACATGACCCTGATTCCCGCTATTCTAATTGTATTTTTTTATTTTGCGCCCACCTTGAAAACCCATTAAGAGCTAGCCGGCGGAGGGGTGGGTCGCAACACTCTTGCTCGGAACGAGTCGCGTTGCCCGAACCATGTCGGCACCCGAGATGAATTACAAATATATATATATATATATATATATATATATATATATATATATATATATATATATATATATATATATATATGCTGGGTGTGAAATGTTCATGGATTCGGGGGTCTCCCTTTTGAAGATTTTGTAAAAAAAAATAACACAAAGTCGTAGTCACAGAACATTTATAATTGAACTTTTCCTTGAGTATTTACTAAGATACAGAATGTCATTCCATAAACACCCATAACAAAATGAACAAACATTGTACAATATCAAGAAAACAAAAAATAACCCAAGAAAAAGCAAGTTTTCCTCAAATATAAACAAAACTTTGTTTTGCTCTGAAGACAATCATTTTATCCATTTACTAGTTTTTTTATGACTTGTGACCGCTCTACCTTTTCACTATTCTCTAAAAAGCCTACAGCGGACAGCCTACAGCCTACTACAAGTCCAAATTTGCAATGGTACAACACGTCAATTTTACAAGTTCTCGTTGCACACCTAATGCGGAAATATTCCAAGTTCAAGTTCAATGTTCACTCTCACGAAATGTCACAAGTCCCGATTTGATAATTAACCTGAAGAGAAACCGCGCAAGCGATCCGCTCACCACCACGACACGAATCGGAATTCCCAATCTGGCTCACCCTTTAAAGCTGTTTTCTCTATATTGTTTTTTTCGCGTTCAAACGGTGTCTCCTGCACCTGCTTCCAAACGAACTCGTTTCGCGTTCTACGATGCTATCTCCGTATCTGCTTCATAGAAACCCACGTCTCAGGACGAACTCGCGTTGCTACAGTGTCATCTGCATATGTTCCATAGAAACCGACGTCTTTTGCAATATCTACATTTTGACCTTTATTTTCCTAAATAAAATGTCTGTCATATTTGGTATGTCACAGTACCTTTTCTCTTTTCCTTAGTTTCAGAGATACAACAGATGTCGATTTTTTCTTCCAAGTCTATTATTATTTCTTGTTCCTTATTCTGCCACGATTTAACGTTCCACGTTCCAATTCGTATTATCTCCTTTTCGTCGATTCCTTATCTCCTTTTCATATATTAGTCCTTTTTCATTGCCGTGTCAACTTGTTTGGTCCACATCCGAGGCTCTGTAAGATTCTATAAGCAACGGTGTGTTTTTACGGTGGGTTGATTGCTAGTCTGGCCACAAGCTGTCAGCTCGACCCACGAAGCATTCACCCCAGGCGGAGTTTAAACACATTTCATTAAGATAAAAATTGAATCTTCACAATTGTAGTTGTAGGAAGACGACGATTATTTTAATTATTTTTATTTTTTGAAAAATCAGGCATTTTATCGAATATGAGACCTAGTCTCGACGCACTTTCACCGCTGCTCGCTCGCTCACTCCCTGACTGCTGCCTCAGCTCCGCGTCGAGGTTTTATAGCCCTCCCGGGCCGTAGGCCCGCCGACTGGCTGTGTAAAAGGGGCGGGGTCGAATCTTGCCCCGCTCGCTCAGGCGTGGCGGCCGCACTCAACCGAGCACCGCTGGCCCGCGCTTGTTGCTGGCCGCTGCCGCCAGGGGCGGTAACGCCCCCCTGACGTGCTCCTGTGGCGGCACATTCAAACATGTGCGGCCGGTCACGACAGTAATGTTGATGGATCATTAGTTTTCTATTGTATCAGTCGTATGATGAATTGATTTACCTGAACAAATACGTTTCATACTACGTGTCACTATCACACAGGACATTAAACATATATTTTTGTCATCTTTAGAATTATAAAAACTGATAATTATGATTCAGAATTGATACAAGTGTTTTCATTTCTTTTTATAATTATGAATCCTCAATTACGTTATGACATCTATAACTATTACTCCGGATCTACCTACTACCGTACCCGTGCATGAACTTGCGCATGTTATACTCAGCTTAAAACAGTAAGTGCCTTCCAGGTCACGAGTTGACAGATCGATTTCAAAACCTTTTTTATGAATACAATAGAAGAAAAAATATAAAAATAGGACAGTTTTGATAGTGTTGGAATGTATAAAACTCCACAAAAATTTTATATGTGAGTACAAGTATTTTATTTTGTAGTTTAGATTTGTTTATTGCTTTTAGTTATAAAGTGAATGTTTAGAATCTGAAACTTCATATAAGAAAAATGTCATTATTTGTGGAAAAGTGAGCGAGGTAATCTGGAAATTTCGAAATGGGGGTCAAGAGAAGACAGCTATCGTGGCGTGGCCAGGCAGAGCATGGCAGGGAGTAGGACGGAGAAGGGATTCAATGGAAGAGATAGAGGTAGGTTCCGCCGCAGGGTATGAAAAGATTGAATTCCTCTTCCTGTATAATAATTTACTGCAATAAATGCCCGAGCAACGCCGGGTACTTCAGCTAGTAACATGATAAAAGCAATCAACACATTTGCAGTACCATTATATACGTACTCATTTGGAATTATACCATGGAGCGACACAGACCTCGAAGACATCCAGAGACTTACCCGCACAATTTTGACAAAATTCAGACATCACCATCTAAATAGCGCAATAGAACGAGTGACACTCCCACGAAATGAGGGAGGAAGAGGCCTAATAGATCTAAAGAACTTGTGCTACAGACAAATCCATTCATTAAGGAACTTTTATTACGAGAAACAGGCAACCTCAGAACTACACGCTGCAATAGTTGAAGCAGATACTAAATTAACCCCTCTTAACCTTAACAACAAACAGCTGGACATCGTCGCGGGTTACAGACAATAACTGCAAAATAGACATGTGGTCAAGAAGGGAACTCCATGGACGCCAAGCAAATGATCTCAAGCAACCTCATGTAGACTCAAAAGCCTCAAACACTTGGCTAAAATAGGTGGACAACAGTAGGAACTGTTTGGCGAAACAGAAGGGTTCATGGTCGCCATACAGGATCAAGTGATCAACACTAAAAGCTACAGGAAGCATATCCTTAAACAAACAATAGATGACAAATGTAGAAAATGTCATACAACAGTTGAGTCATGTCATGTTGAAAATGTCATACAACAGTTATACAGCACATCACATCAGGATGCAAATTAATGGCCCATACAGATTTCACCTATAGGCACAATCAAGTTTCAATTATTATTCACCAGAATTTGGCAGAGAAATCCAACCTACAATAAATATTACAAATATGTTCCCGATACTGTACTTGAAAATTCAAACTAAAAGTTGTACTATGACAGAGAAATTAATACAGATAAAACTATTCAACCTAACAGACCAGACATAACGTTTGTAGACAAACGGCAAAAGACTGGCGTCCTGATTGACATAACTGTTCCACAAACAGCTAATCTTCAAACAGCACATGCAGAAAAAATAACAAAACAGAACTAGCAGCTGAAGTCAAGGTACTATGGCATTTCCAAAAAGTTCATATTGTTCCTCTGGTCATTTTGTGTACGTAAGTTGTACCAAATAACATCCATAAAAATCTGGAACTTATTCAAATACCAAAATATACCTATAAAATTATGCAAAAACCGATCATCTTTAAACACATGCAAGATTGTTCGAAAATTCCTAAATTGCGACGAAAAATGAATTGACCTGTGTCTTGGTTATTAACCCGACACAAAGTCAAATAATAATCCGGTGAATACCGAGAAACAATGTGTAATAATAATAATAATAATAATAATAATAATAATAATAATAATAATAATAATAATAATAATAATAATAAAAGTAGCTCTAAAATGCAATAGCCCAATATGAGTAGAATACTGAGAAATAGAGTCGCGGGCGATCGGTCTTTGCAGGACCGCGTAGAAGGTTCTGTCACCGGGCCTTCTGTGTCAAATGTGTTACCTGTGTCAGTGGATAACGGTGGACCTGGTACAGATGATGCTAGGCGCGGCGCCGTGTCACTCATGGCGACCGCAGAGAATAGAGTTTCATCTGTCTCAAGACAAAGTGACTTGAGGACAGTGCCATTTGCAGCGTCCTCCGCCGCTTCAAGTCAGTGTGGCCAACGCATGAAATGATCGAAAGAAATGAATATCTCTGTAATGCGTGCGTATTATCGAAGTACAAGAGTGGAAGCTGAAAGTGAAGGAAACAAAGCCAGGATGCACGCCGAGTGGAAGAAAATGTATCCCAACAGCACTCTGGATGAGCAACGAATATGTAGTCAATTGAATTCTATTCGAAGAAGAAATGCATTGTCATCCGCTGAACTGGAGCTGATAAAACAAGTGAGCATGGATATGCGGGGAAATGTGACACAGCAAACTGAAGCCCAGGCTGGGGAACTGGAGGTAGATCACTCGGAGGGAGAACCTGAAGTTGAAGTCCAGCAACTAGAACCAGGACATGATGAGGATGCTTTTGCCAGTAATCTGAGAGAAAATTATCAGAAGTGTAATATTCTGTATCAATCTACACTCCTTGATCTTCGACCGCGTGTACCAAAAATCACTGGTAATAAGTTTTACGATGCTTGTAGAGTAATGAATACCATCTTAGAAGACCTAACCCTCACACCTAATTCTCTGGAAGAACTAGCTGGATAAGTGCATAGTTCTGCCTTAGCCGTTTGTAGGGGTATGGGAAGAGATATCGAAAATAGCAACAAAATATTGGTAACGTCTTCCGCATCAAAACCTGACAATATGCCATTATGGAAGAAACGAATCCAGGACAAAATCAAGGCTAGAAGAGATATTGGTCATTTAACGCAGGATTTTGCAAAGAAGGAAGACATGTCTAAGAATGTGAAAACGGGAATTAAGTCAATAGTTAGGAGACTGAAAGTTAAAATGAAATCCAAAAACCTAGATCAAAAGTTAAAGGAGGAAGAAGAGAGACTTAAACAGAGAATTGCGACTCTATGAGCAAGAATTAGACGGTACAGTGAAGCGTAAATAAGAACGCCCACAGGAATCAATGTTTGCAGCCAATCAGAAGAAATTCTACAGACAACTGGAAGCTGGCGATGGAGAAGAACTGAAGGGTCAACCACCGAGTGAGAATGATACGGTTCAATTCTGGTCCGAGATAATTCTGAACAAAGTTAGTAATCTTTCTTTTAAATCCATTGTTGTATGTGGATATTTTAAGTAAAGTATTTCCACCAAACATGAATTTCATCTAGACTAGGAGCTTTCCAATTCTGTGTCTTTTTTATGACTGCTCTCACATCGTCTTCGGTAATCATTACTGTTGGCATTTCATTTACATATCCTCGCCAACACAATGAGCTAGCGTTCTGGCTTCATAATGAAATCGAAGCGTGCCGATATAATTTGATTAATTTATTTTTTAATAAATAAACATTAATTTAATTTTAACATTTTTTTAAGCTTCTGTTATTTATCATTTGGACTATAATTGTACACAACCTGTAAGAAGTATTGTACCTCAGCTTGTGGGTTAATGATCCCCATCTCGATCAGGTTTTTCGTCCAGTTTCCCTGAGTCTGTGAGCAAATGCTGAGATGGCCCCTTGTTTAGCTTCTGGTCATAAATGTAACTTCATTATCTGTGCACATCTAAAATTCAGTGGGAAATCTAGTTATTCTAATAACCTTTCTCAATTGTCGCGAGAGAAAGTATGCTTCCCGTAGGACATGAGGGATAAGAGCCCAAACTTATTGATTTACCGTTGAAAATAGATTTTATTACATAGGAGCAAATATTGTATTAACAATCTTGGCAAAAAACGCTCATTTTCTTTCTGTATTCAAAATTCAAATAGTATATGGCTTGGAGTAGGGATCACAGAATAATGAAAGCGTGCAGTGTATTTACTTCTCCCCGTAGCACTTCACAAACAAATTTTAACTGTTTTGACGTAAAATAAATAAATATATTCGTCAATGTTCATACGACACGCCGTGCATATTGCAACTCTGTTTTGATCAGGTGTGTTAGCCCTAAGGGAATCCTGCTCCGCGTGGGCGTTACCGGCACCGTCCCGACGTCAGACCTGTCAAGTTGTTCTAATCTAATTGTCGGTAGGAGACTTATATTGGGATTGTATTTTAGGAAGAATACTAAAGAAAAGGATTGTGGCTCTGGTACACATATTCTTAACTCAAGTCAACAAATACAATAAAATGATTACTCTTTTTCAAGACCTACTCTTGAACACGAGCTTCGCGTTCTCAACTGGACAATAAATGCAACTGCAACTGCCCTTTCTTTGATTTGTACAAGCTTAATTTTTCTTTAAGATTGAGTTCATAATTTTGCCCTATTGAACCAGCTGGTGTGAGAATACCCTCGCTTCTGATTACAAAATAATCACAAAGTTCTAATTATTCTACACTAACCTATTTACATTTCTTACACACTGATTAATTAAATAAGCCGTTTAAATAATTTACAATTCAAATTAGTCATACGAATCCTTGTTCAAGAAATAATTCACAACAAAAAAACCTTGCTTGAGGAACACAAATTATTCATTGGTTTTTAAATTACAATGATGATTTCAAATTAATTAGTTCGATTTCTGTTTTGTCTTTGATGCCCTTTCCACGCACGGTGGCTCACGCTTCTGCAATGGGAGTATGATAGAATAACCTCGGCGGATACTATGGGCGGAGCATGAACGCTACGGTATCGGCGGGCAGTGACCTCGTTTCGTGGCGGCAGTGTGACTCGACGCGGCGCCGGCCTCGGCGACGCGTGCCAGCAGCGAGAGTGGCGACGAAGCTCTGCGCGGCCTCTGGTAAATCCCGCGAAGTGCTCGCCACTTCTCGGTTGCGGCCAAGACCTTCGCTTTCCGTTGCCTCCGACCGTCCACGTCCGAGTCCAATTTTTCTCGGCCGATAAAACAAAGCGGTCTCGTCCATACGCATGTTTCCAGTTTTAACACTTAGGCTTCTCTAACCACGTTGAAGATTGGAAGTTGCCCAGGGTTCTCGCCTGTGCGATAGCGGCGGCATAGAATTTGTCCGTGGTATGTCGAAATGAGCCCTTAATCACTCATCGGAAATTACTGCAATTCTCCTCACCACAGCACGTTTTTCAACCATCGTACGGTATTAAAGGCATAATCATAGTCCGTTCTCCTACCAGAATTTCGATGATTCGTTACGTACGAAAATTTCCACTGTACTTTTCTAACGCAAATTTCATCGAACTGTCTCTCACGAAGATTTCAACTAGACCTCTGTTACGTGACTTTCGACAAACCGTCTCTCTCAAAGATTTCAACTCTTCTTCTAACAGAAAAAAATTCTTGTTGAGATTTTCCTCGGTTTTTCTACAGAAGCCAATGGCAAGGTTTGGTTCCTGCTCTTCCCGCTCGACCTGGTCGCAGCAAAAGTCAGGTGATGACGTCAACGCGCCACGTTTGAACTAGCGGACTGCCCGAGACGATATTTTGGGAATTTCCGTTTGGGGTCTGGTCCGTGGTCGGGGCACATATTCGAGTTCATCTCAATATATATAAACAAACCTTTCAAAAAACTATTTGAAACCTATTTGATAATCCATATTTTTGGCGCGGTTTTCTCTCGTGCCGTAAGAGAACCAGAATTCACAATAGCATGATTTGTACAACTCGTCGGCCGAGATCCAGTACTTCCGTTTGCGATGAATTTCGCATCCGTATTTTATAAATTACTCCTCCGAATTTTTGGTTAGTTATGTTATATTCCATTTATTATTATCTGATCCCTTTAAAATTTACTGGGTATTGAATAAAAGAAAAGGTACATTAACCGTATAACTTCATTAACTTCTTCACTGTGGTACTACCGTATAACTACTTCACTGCGGGGGTACTTCACTGTGGTCGATCTAACGAACATACAACCTATTATTAGAAATTTAAAAGTTTGATTTTCCTGCGCTTCGCCGTACCGATAAATAACTAGAGATGCTACAGAATGGCACAGACTTTCTCGTAGTAATATTTTCTAATTTCCTTGGTGTGGACTGGCTTTACGGACTTGCCCTATCCTCTTGCTAGCTACCATCTATCGTCGCCTAAATTTTTTTTGACATTTTGTCAACTTTTCGGTTTCCTTATAGTGGACCCAAAATATTATTTTACGAATATTAAAGAAACATAAACCTCTTCCTAAATAGCTATTTTCATAGAAAAAATTGAAGCCGTTTTCAAGAAAATGGCGATTAAGAAATACTATAAATGCGAAATTTGAAGCTCCTTTTCATAGGAATCTATTGAGTTTGCGAAAAAACTTCTTTTAAAATCATTTGAAGCACATTCACTCACAAATGAAATAATGTAAACAAATCAATGGAAATGTGCATATTAACGGCGTGAGAAACATTTCAAAAAAATTACATTTGTGTAATTTTTGAAGAAAAAAAACAATACACCAAAATGAACCTTTGCGTTATATTAAACAATGCAATTAGCACTATCTATTACAAAAATTTGAAGAAACAATTTGGAGCCATTTTTGAGAAAATGGAGTTTTTGTCTTTCTGAAAATGTGGAAATTTGAGCTCATGTTTATAGAAAATTGTAGTGTTATCGAGATACTTTATTTGACATAATTCAACGCGAATGTATTTATAAATACAATACCGTGAGGAAATTGTCTGTAATGTAAATTTTACCGACTTGAGACAGGTCAAAAAATTACATTTTTGTAATTTATGACAAAAAAGAATAGAGCAAAATGGCGTTTATGTCACCAGATAGGGTGCATTTGGAACTAACTCTACCAAAAATTTAAAGGATAAATTTGGAGCCGTTTCTGAAAAAATCTTGTTTATATTTTTTTAAATTTCAAATATTTTATTGCACGAAAACCACTAAAATTTTCGAAAAAATGTACATCACTTTTTTTACCGCCCTATTAGTATTTTACCTACAATATCAATAGTTCTTTAAAAGATAGCCAGGAAGCAGATCGAACACCACCTTCATAATTTCAGTATTTTAAATACAAACCAGTCAGGTTTTAGACCCGGAAAAAGCACAGGAACTGCGCTTCTTAGTGTTATTGAAGACGCCAGAAATGCAATGGACAGCGGTAAAATCACAATTCTCGTTCTTCTCGATTTTAGCAAGGCATTCGACTCGGTCGACCACGATATTTTGTTGGCAAAGTTGAAAAACATTGGATGTGCCTCATCCACACTCAAATGGTTCTCCAGCTATCTATCGGAGCGGCAACAAAAAGTTGTGTACGGTAACAATGTGTCGAGTATCTTGTCACTAGCACGCGGCGTCGCCCAGGGCTCAGTGTTAGGACCTCTTGCTTTCCTAATTTATGTAAATGATACAGACAAATCAATAAAACATTGTCGTCATCACATGTACGCTGATGATCTCCAATTGTATATTAGCGGACCCTCCTCTCGCGTTTTTGAACTTGCTCAAAAAATCAACGAAGACCTTCACAGTCTGTCCTCTTGGTCATCATCATTGGGGCTACTGCTTAACCCCAATAAATCTCAGTGTCTTCTAATCGGCTCCAGAAACTCCTTAAAAAAGTTATCAATCTCCGCTCTCCCTGACATTTGCATAAATGGAACTCCCCTACCGTGGTGTAAAGACGTGCGAAATTTAGGAGTGTATATGGATAGTTCTCTTAACTGGAATGTGCAAATTGATAAAACATGTCAAAAAGTCTTCGCGTCCCTGCATGTTCTAAAATGCATGCGTACATTTTTACCTATAAAAACTCGTCAGACCCTCGTAACATCCCTTCTTATGCCTCATTTTGATTACTGTGATTTCCTACTAACTGACATAAATCTAAAACAGCAACGTAAGATACAAGTAGTTCAAAATGCATGTATTCATTTTATTTTCGACCTTCAAAAATACGATCATATTTCAACCTTTTATGCCAATTCCAAAATTCTTACCGATTATAAAAGGCGTTTACTTCACTGTCTTCTCCTCCTTTACAAGATTTTAAACAGCACACATCATACCATCCTATCACACCGATTTCAGGTTATGAAGCTACATCGTGCCCGAGCGTCACGCCTCATTTGTATTCCGCATCACAATACCACTGCGTTTAGCAAATCATTCACTGTCACTGCCATCCGTGCTTGGAACAATCTTCCCTCTACTATAAAAAATTGCAGTACATTTCACAAGTTTAAAAAAGAAGTCACTAACTGGATCCATGAAAATAATACATAACAATAGTCCCACTGCTCGCTTGCCAAAAATTAGACGTGGGTGGACGCCGCACTACGTCAGCACAGTGATGTATCTCATATTTTTTTCCTATCCCACCTATCGTACAAAGTTCTACCCCATTTCTTAAATAAATACTTCCATGTCATCCTTAACGCCGTCTCATCTCTCTCTCTCTCTCTCTCTCTCTCTCTCTCTCTCTCTCTCTCTCTCTCTCTCTCTCTTTCTTTCTTTCTCTCCCTCCCTATCTCCCTCTCCTTCCCCGTCCCTATTTCTCTCTCCCTCCCCTCCCTATCTCCCTCCCCCTCTCTCTTTCTCTCTACGGATAGCTAAAATCCTCGCTCTTTCTTTTTGTATTCTTGTTCTCTCTTAGTTTTCATCCTAGGTTACTTTATTCTCCTTTCCTTCCAATTTTCATACTTGTATCTAGTTTTATAAAGTTAACTAATCTTTTAGCACACACAAATATCAGTCCTCCTCCTATCTACTTTTACATTTATCATTGTATTAAAAAATGACAAATCCATAACCTAGCTATACGTCTCCGTAATCTACTCGTACACTCTTTCAATCATTTTTAAATAACATATGAAGAACAAACTTTCATCTCATACGTCACTTATTGCAGTACGCAGATGTATACGTACCCTCTCCCTCAGAAAAAATGTCGTTCAAAATTCTATCTTCCACACCGCGCCGACAAACTTGGACACCCCTCGGCCTGGGGGAGGGCAGGGGGAGGGACGCGTTGACCAATCGCTAGCAGTTGTCTGTGATTGGTGCAACATCCCAACGGGCAGAAAGAACGCTGTCTCAGGGGGAGGGGGCTACTTCGTTTACGTACGAGACGGAAATATCGTCATATTTCCCTGCCGAAGGAGATAGTTTGCCTGCGCGTACGCCACGACGAAAAAAATATTTCTAAGCGGGGTTTTCCGTCCAGAATAATTGTCTATAGACCAGTAAATATTTATCATTTTAGCAACAATTATTCTAACTTTTAGTAATCGATTTGTAACTCCTGACAAACTGCTATTTTGAGATATTCATTTCAGGCACAATTTGCGGAGCCTTCCCGGCCGTTCTAACGCATATTTCGAATTTGTTTATAAAATTATAAATTGTTGCAAAATTGTTAATTCGCTGTTTTTGGTTCTGGGACATCGGGAGACTCTCCCCCTTTAGATTTGCAAAATTTGGAAATTGTTTATAAATTTGCAATTGTTGCAAATTTTTTATTGTCTAATCTGAATGGCGTTTAAATGTGATGCAAAATTCCGGAATCCGTTCGGTGCTATTATATCTCGTTCTCGAGATATATGTAATTGTTTATAAGAAATTAACATCTTAGTAGACCCATTTGTTTGCGCTTAATTCATTCGCGCTAGCAGAATAGCGTGGGATGGGCATACTGAAAAAACAGTTCTCCAATGCCGCGCTTTTGCATGCCACATACGCTTAAAATGCACTTGCTTGTAAACAAATTCTGTGGCCAATTTAATTATGCTAAATTCGTATTTTTACGGTGAGTATGAGCATAACGTTTATTTGGTTTTTATATTCTCTTTTAAGTCCTACAATTTGCAAGTCGATATATTTATCAAATAGGAAAGAAATTTATTATAAAAAGATATTTTTCAAGGTGCATTACGCCCAAACAATTGTTTCTGTTTTTCTACCAAAGGGATGTTGAGCAACCGAATAACTGTATTATTAATTTTTTTAAGTCCCCTGTTAACACCGAGAGTCAGAAACTATTTGTTCCTCTTGTTTAACCATTACCATTAAAAAATAGGGAAACATCTTGCTTAGCTGTTTGCTATAAACTGCACTAGATTGGATGAATGTAGTGTTAAGGTTTTCAAATACAGAAATATTCAATTTTGTGTTTTGAAAGATCACATGAGTAGAATCACACATCACAATATTTACACAAGTAGAGAAATTTGTAAATAAACGTATATAAACTTAAAGTTAATATTTTCAATTCAATTTATCATTCCTTTCTAAAACTGTTAATTTGATGATTTCACTGTATAATATTCAAATCAGAGCTTTATGTGCTAAATCTACGCATTGTTAATACATACTTTTAAACAACATTAATATATTTAATATACATTTAAAAGGTTTTTAGATTGGCGAACGTTTCAATGAAATTTCATGAATTCCTAAATGCTTGAAAATAAATACTTGTAAAATTAAATTATTGTAGCGTGTAAAAATATAACAAACTCACGTATTTGGTAAAACGAGTTGATATTACTAAAAGAAAGCAAAACAGATGTTATAGCAATTCAAAGAGATTTAGCGTTTGTTTACAGTTTAGTAAATATCAATGCTCTAGCATTTCCCAGTGAAAATACATAGAACGAACTTGGTGGTCAAGTGATATGACCTTCCCAACACAGACTACATTTCAGTATCGTCAGAGTTCGAAGGTGGTTTGTTGGCCGCCATTCTACGAATCTATAAAACCTTGAATTTTGCACGACCATCTGTACAGGGTGAACGTAGCGGTTTATTAAACGGAAACGGGCCATTCGAGGTATCTAATGTGCACTCTTTGAAAACGTTTAACCATTATAAACTATCCCTAAGAAAAATATCAAATAAACAATGTTAAAGGTCACCAGCTTAACATTGCCTTTACTATTTGAATGTTTTCAACATCTCCAAAACCAACAGAAAACCCATGTTTTTACAGGTTATTATAAAACCAATTCAATAAATATAGGCATTTATTCACGTTATTATTTTTAAAACACTCAAATATCTACGATGTTATTTGATTCATGTCTTCATCGAAGATCTGAGATTAAAAAACTGATAAGCAGAGAAAATTAAAGTAATTTTGAGTGACTGATGAAGTTGAATGATCAAATGAAAAACAATGTTTCTTTCTTCATATAATGCTATTTATAATTTTCAAAATTAAAATCATCAATAAAACGTTGATTCATCAGCAAGGATTATATTATTAAATACTTTTTTGAGATTCATCTGCTCCTGTGTGAATAACGTAGTAAACGTGATTCGTATGATCCAGTTTCTCAGAATAATACAAAACCTGCTAGACACATACACTAAACATAATAGTTGTCAAATAGTTATTTACGACATGAGTATCATAAGATATCTTATTACAATACGAAATTGGAGAATTATCAAACAAGACTCTTTAGCCGAAATTGTTAACCAATTGAATATTGTAATATAATGTTACCATTTGAATATCATAGAAAGTAAGACGCAATTTGTCAAAATTCATATGAACTATAATTTTTCTTTAAATTTTACTCCTTATCCTGCGAAAGATGTGTGACAGTACTTAAGTTAACAGTTCTACTGCCATGGGTTTAATTAATTAGTTTGCAGTACGCACATTATTTTTTTGGGTTTTAAAGAGGCATGGATATACAGAGTATTGGGGAAGGAAACGTCGAGAGTTTGAAAAAAGCTGTTTAAACAATTTTAATCATACTTTGTCTAATAAACTACGTATATATTTTGAATGGCTGAGCTGCAATAAACACGCAAATGTTGGTTTGAAAATATGATTTCTACGCAAAACTTTGCATTCTAGAATCATGTAAACAGACCAGAAACATGTAACATGTTTATTATTAACAATATAAATTAATATATTAGTTCAGAAAAAAAATTAACCGAGAAATAAAAAAGCAGTCGAACTGTGAAAATTGGGTGCTTTTTTATTTCTAGGTTAATTTTTCTTTCTGATCAAATGTATTCATTTATTTTGTTAATCATAAACAATTTAGATATTAATGAAGTGTTTATATGCTTCTACAACGCAAATAGTTGCCTAGAAAACATATATCCAAACCAACTTTTGAATGTTTATTGCCGCTTAGCCATTTGGAATATCCGTGTAGTTTATTAGACAAAATAAGCTTAAAATTGTCTTAACAGCTATTTTTCGAAGATTCGACATTTCTTCCCCGAATATCCTGTATATAAAAGGCTTGATTTCTGTTGGTACGCGACGGAACGGCGTTCCGGTTCTTTGGAAATAATTATGAAATTATATTAAATATAAATAGCTATTGCTATTATATTAATAATTAATTCGAGGCGCGTTTCGGGGCCTAAGATTTTAAAAATAAAGGATATATGTATCATAATAACTCTTATGACGGCACTGGTCTCAGTTACGTCAAGTTTTAATTTAGAGAATCAAAGTGAATGGTCTAAGTTTACTCACCTAAATAAAGTTTTTCTTACTATACATACTATTTAGAAAGTGTTTTATGTTCAAAACAAGTGTTGCCTCAACAGCATATATTTTCACGTACTATTCGTAATTGCTATGCAATATTCAATACGGACTATGTGAACCTGCAAAAAAGAAACAAAAAAAGGCCTACTGCAGCAGAAAATATTTTCTACTCGTCGGGATTCGAACTCGGGTCCTTAAAGTAAACTCACCTCACACGGTTCCCCTTCACCCTCAGGTACACTACAAGACTACCTTCTTTCCGATGCCAAAAGAAAGTGAAGCATTTGCAGTTTAAAAAAAACAGGGTGTTCAATTTATCTTAATACAAGATCTATTTTAAAAAAAAGATTTCATTAAACAAAAATCTCTAGCATTCATATTGTTTTTCGACAATGTTATAAAGATCAGTCGGGGCTAATATTATACAGTAGAAAATTGGGGTTAATGTATTACACTTTAAGAGTTGTTATTTATTTATGTCCAAAATTAACAAGAAAATGACAAATGATAGGAAATATATTCTATTATAATGACCATATAGCAAACACTCAGAATGTAACAATATTTGTGAGGAAAAAAATCAAAACTAAAATGCCAAATTTTCTCAGTCAAAAACTTTACCGCCGTGATATAAATCTTTTTATGTTACTTCGTTATTTTTTATGACAGGATATTGTTGAAAATAGGTTATCATTAAGACAGAATTAATATTCTTTTCTTCGTTAAAATAATGCAATTATATTAATCGTGTCATGATATATACAGCCTCACATTTGTGGGGCTAAGATGATACAACTTAAGAGGCTAATGTAATACGGGGGGCGGGGCTATTTTGATACACTAAAAATTAACACGCAGACAACTGGAAGGGATTTTTTATGTTTAATATTACATCAAAGGCGCTAAAATTCCGATTTGATGTTGATAAACTATCCAAGTGTTTATCTGAGAAAGAAAGAGCAGGCGACAATTCATATAGATTTCCTCGTTCTCCTCCCTACCCAGTACATGGTGATTCACTTATGATTATGAATTGGCGGGAGCTTCTACTGTGTCAGTGCAGTTACTGTTTTTTCACTGGAATCACAAGGAACCAGGCCTACAATAGGAGCTAACACCATCCCTTCAACTCCAGATATCAACAGTTCTCATCCAGTACTTTTGAGATAATACTGTTGGAAAAAAATTTAAAAAAACAGTAGCCCTCCAAAGAATAAGGAAGTGGTTAGAGCCAATAGCAGCAATCATTACTAGTGAAGAGTGGATCATTACTAGGAAAGAGTGGAGTGTTTAATTTACATTAATTTAATATCTATTTTTAAAAAGAGATTTCATGAAACAAAAATCTCTAGCGTTAATATTTGTTTTCGACAATGTTAATAGGTATTTGTTTGCAATTTTCGAAAATTCAGATCGTTCGCCCAAAATTGAACGTACGCCACCTTAAAACATCTTGTGCTTCGAGCAATAGATTTACAGAAAAATTGGAGCTCTTTTTGAGAAAATTATGTAAATATAATGGGGTTTGGTGTAAAGTACCTTCAAAATTAAAAGATTCGTTTCAAATTCGAAGATCCGTAATATTAGCCACATCGTTCAAGGAATATCCATTTTGGTGAAAATCGTGTTTGCTTTATGCTCTAGAATTACTCACACGAAGACGGATTCACAAAGAGGTTTTTTGGAAAATCACTTTTTCGGGTTCAAAAAACAAGCGTTTTGACAGCCTTGTGTATAGGAAATAAAAGAACAATACCAACAATCCACTTTTTTCGAACTAGCTACTTACAAAACGTGTTTTCTGTGAAAATTTCGACACTTCCTCCTACAGCATTACGTAATTCTCTTTACAAGTGGAGGTAAAAATATTCCAGCGTTACTGGGATTTGAACTCGGATCCCTGTAATCTGTAGGTCTCGCTCGACTGCACTGAGCTATCACAGGCATTTCTCAACATGCTGTCCAAGCACACTTATTACGAAAAGAATAGTTACGTGATATTCATTGCACTTAGATTTTTTATTAGAGACATGTTATCTCCTTCGGCAGGGAAATATGACGATATTTCCGTCTCGTACGTAAACGAAGTAGCCCCCTCCCCCTGAGACAGCGTTCTTTCTTCCCCTTGGGATGTTGCACCAATTACAGACAACTGTGGTTCTACCTGCTAGCGATTGGTCAACGCGTCCCCCCTGCCCTCCCCCTAGCCACGGGGTGCCCAAATTTGTCGGCGCGGTTGGGAAGATAGAATTTTGCGGGTAAATTTTTGTGAGGGAGAGGATACATAGTTTTGATGACGCTGCCCTGGCAACAGTACCTTGCTCGTTTATTGGTTGAATTAGACGTTTGCAAAGAATAGCTAGGGTGTTTGTAGCGCAGAAAATGTAATATTGTAATATTACTCAGCTGTTTCTAGTAACGCGAGAAAGTGTTTTCTGTTGTAACACCACTAGTTTAAAGATTTTTCAAAAGATAAATTTTATTAATTCTCCGTTCATATCTCCATCTAAACAATATTCTCTTACCTTTCAAAATATATCTTTTTATTAATAGAGAAGTATATAAAATACTTTTTTTATTTTACCCATTTTTCCTTCTTTCATTTATATCACCTTCTGAATATTATTATGAAATCATTTGATCACTTGATTATGAAATCATAATCAACAGATATTAATGATTTTGTGTGGTTACTTACCTCTTTCGACTTAAAATTGAAACCCACTGAAGCAAAAATTAAAATGTGAGAACTTGATTTAAGGTATAAAAAATTCCCAATACACACTTCTGTTTCTCAAATTTGCATTCACTCGAAGCGTCATGCGAATTACAACGTATTTGAGTTCTTAACCTCTGACTTCCATTCTGAGCACGACCATCATTTAAAAAACGGCTGCCGCGACAGTCGGCGAATTCAAAGTTAATCAACTGGATTAAGTGCCTTGTTAAGTCTTCTTGAATTAGGGGTCTCAAAACTGGTTTCTGATTAGAAATTGGCCTTAAACGTTTGGGAAACAAACAGAAATTGTCTTTAAATTGTTTAGAAATAAATATTTACATTTTCGCATATTACATACGTAGCATGTTGGAAACGTTATGTAACCCTGCAGCGAAAAATTGCGATTTTTCGGTAGAAAAATTTGTATTGTAGGTCTCCAATACCGAAAAGGTGGATAATTCTTGTTCCCGGAAGTAGTCAATTCTTTCCTGATTTCTTATACATTTTGTGGATCCTTGATATCTTAATATTGGTTTACGACAAAACCTCCGTCTGTGACCAACGCTAGCAACTAACAAGTAGAGTAAGCAGAATTGATATTTGTCCATCAATGTGTGTGATGCCACATTCCCTTGAATTTGGATAGGATATTTCAACTTTGATATTTTCAACTTTTTTAACATGAAATCATAAATTTATTTTCAATATTTTTCTCAAAAAACAGATTGAATTTTTTGGATTAAATTTGTTGATGCAATAGAGCAAAGGACACACAGAAAAATAGTCATGTCCGGCTTCTATCCGGACACATAGAAAGATGTCATAGTTCCGATTTTTGTTGAATTCTCTGGTTTTCAAAAATTACAAAAGTTTTTCTGTGTTTTCCTACAACTACAATACTGAAGGTAGAGACTTTTCTTTAAAATGAAATCTGCTCTTCAAAATTATACCCTTAAATGAGGCCAGTTACATTTTTTTTAAAGCACAATAAATTTTTATAAAATTTTGTGTCAAATAAAAGCAATTTTAATTTTTTTATCATAAACCGTTCCATTTTTTCTTTAAACTATTTGTAAGTAGAGTATTAAATGCTCTGAATTAAGTGGCATAACTATTTTGATGTAATCTTTTGATTTTCAAATATTTCACAAATGTAATTTTTAAGATCTCTTTCACGCCGTTCATATTAACTAGATTAGGGCGTGTTTATACATTATTGTATATGTGAATCCAAGGGCATTAAATTATTTGTAAAGAAGTTTCTCCGAAACTCAATAGTTTTCTGTGAAAATTAGCTCAAAATTGCGCGTTTCAGAAATGCTTAGAAAACATTTTCTCACAAACAGCTCTCTCATTTTTTAAATCAAAATTTGCTAGTAGGACAATGTTTAACTCTTCTATAATAATAAAGTATTCTATTTCTACTATTAGGGGACCGAAAAATTGAGAAAATGTGTAATATCTTTTAGTGCCGATAGGAAGCAGCCGGAAAGAGAGTAGGGCAAAACCGAGAAGCTAGCCTAGACTAAATAGATTAGAAATCTAACAAATGCAAGAAAGTCAGTGCCATTCTTTAGCACTACTAGTTTTTTAACATCACTTCACAGACAACGCAAGTGATATTAACAGAAACATTGCATAGTGGCGATACTCTCAGGAAATTAGCTTTCTCAAAAGGATAGAATCTGTGAAGCAAATTCCTAGTGACAAGAGGTTTTCCATCTGCATAATCTTTTGAGTGTATTGAGTTACGTCAAAGGCGTTAGCCGCGTGTCATTTGAAATTAAATGTTTTGGATATACACTCGACTGAAGGTGTAGAATTATTTTGGCTGTAAAGTAATACCAGCACTCATGTTATAATGACAAATACAAAAATAAACAAGACCTCAAAAACAATATCCCCTCAATAACATCTCTGTTTGGAAAATAATTTCAACACGATGGGAATGCTCGTGAAGCATGTTAAATTTATAACAATTGGAATATAATAATTATAATACTTTTTTCAAATACTTACATAATATGAATTGTGAACTGGGATTAGATCTCGTATTTTAGAATAGATGCCAATTTAGTTCGGAAGTTGTGGAAACTAATTGCACATATTTACGAATCATGAAAAAATAGATGTGACAGCATCTAATAGTGCCTAAAATGTCCTAAAAGGGCGGTTGTTGCCTGTTTTAATGTTTTTTGCCTAAAATTCCCAAACCAGACAGTTTTGAAGACTTTTCATATTTTAATTACTCATTTTTAAAATTTTATTGTACCGAAACGCAAATACTTTCTCGAATTTTCCGTAACGCGAATATGCCCTGATCGAATTCGCAATTGCACCGCTTACGCACCGAAATTTCATCCAACTCAACAAATATACGGAGCTCTGCACGTCAATGTAAAGAATTTCACTCGCTTCAGCACCCACTTCTTGGGCAAATGCATCTATCCCAGTGCAGCTGCGTGTTGACAGGTTAAGGCTTATCGCCCCGTCGTCAATGCAATCCAGGCGAGGAAAGACACCGGTCTTTCAAAAACCTACTATGGGAAAGGCTTCCAAAGTACGACCCAAGTCTTGAACCCCTAGAAAGGAAAATATCATTTCGAGTTTTCTTTTGTGTATGTGTGTTTCCGTTCCTGTGTTGTATCAGATACATTGCATAGTGTGAATAGGAACGATGTTGTAACCTATTTTAAGTGCCTAAAAGGTCGCATTTTATGCCCAACAGTGCCTAATTTCATAATTTTGTTACCTATTTTAGGTGCCTCAATCATAACTTTTTTGTGCCTAAAATTTTGAGGTCTAACCACTGTTTTGACTGGTTTTCTATTCTTATTGCAGGAGCTGTGTTTTAAATTTTGCTCAACAACTGTTACATTTATTCATGAGTTAACTACTCAGTATAAAAAGTGGGAATTCTGGATCTCAATTCAACGTGTTCTCTACCAGCAAAATTCGGTACTTTACGAATTATTAAGTCAGATTCATGAACTGTTTCGTTATTCCCGTTTCGCCACTCGTAATTATTTTCTGAATAATTTAGTTATTGATTTGAGCGCCAGGAAATAATTACGACTCTAACCCGGATGTTTCCTACGTAATTTTAATATTTCTCATCCAAAATTATGTCGTGCTAGCTCAGTTAATTGGGTTCGAAGTTCATAATTGTTGCCACTTACGCTGCAAACAATTACTCAATATGCCGTCCATGCGGAGTGGCGAGAAATCTGAAAATCTTATTAAAATATCTACGACTGCATTGCACGTAACGAATAATGATAATCAGCTTTCTTTTAAAGTAACAAATTGAAATTTCTTATAATGTGAAATATGATTCTAATAAAAGTTAAACATGAATTGTTACATCGTTAATCCAAAATGAAATTATCTTTGGTCATGACCAGCTCTCTCCATCTTGTAATAATTATAAATTAACCTTGTTATTGGATCTTCGCGCGCTCTTCACTTCTCCATTCGATGGCGCCCCGTAGAATCTTCTCCGTCGTCGCAGCAGAATCTTCCTTCTTCATAAAGTCCTCCGCCTAATGTTTACGATCAAGTTCAAATTCTCCCAGCGATACTATTACTTCCCTTACTCGCATCACGAGTGGACGCCTATACACGTATTGACTATTACTTTGTAGAATTCCTTCGTATTTTCCCACAAGAACGTTTTATCCTAACATAAGAAACGATAGACTTAATTATACTACAAGTTATTGAATCGGATTTGGTTATCCATCAACAGTCATTCCACGACTGGGTAAAATGTCAGGAGCCGACCCGCTCATTACCGCGTTGCTACTCCATATCATCCTCTTTTGTCTAACAAAAACAATACTATTCCACACCCTCTTAACCTAGCAAAAATGACATTTAACTCCGGTTGTTTACTTGTCACATAGCGACCCCTCCGCGATCGTCTATTGACATCCCTCTATTCTAGTTCACATAAATGACTTTTTATAAACAAAATGGTTGGTCATTTTGGTATGTCACAGTACGCAGATTACACTCTTCGCTTCGTATATCACATACAATATTTACTTTTTATAATAAACAAATACCATTAAATCTATGATTCACCTAGGCTTACATCCCGTTTCTAAATGTTTAATAACTCTCCACACTTAACCCTGGATTCACAAGGCTCATTTCAACGAATACTAACTACATGGCGGGGTCTCAGCTGACCGCGCCCTCTCTTGAATATTCTTTCTTTTTCAAGATTTAATATTCAACAATGAACGACGAAATCTGTTTTAGAGACAAGAAAGTTTGTCATACCATTAACTGTAGAAGAAACTATAGTATAAACCATACATTGATTAACTTGCAAACAAAGCTGGTATTCGGTACAGATAAACCTATGAGATATAATATATTATATGCTGTTAGGATACAAAATAACTTCAGAAAGAAAACTGTTGAAAGCTTGATACAAGTTTACAAATATAAAAAAATATTAGAAAATTATGAATGTACCTTATCTGACTTTCAAACTACAAAGAAACTTTGGCATAAAACTGCAAGGAGCAAAGACTAAATAAAGTTCAATCTTCCACGCTATTCTTACAAATGGGTAACTTATGTTGGATTCATTGACATTCTCACAGAAAATAAATGAAAACTATCAGCGAAAGCATACTCACAAGCTAGAAAAATCTGTGACGCTAATAGCAAGGTGGGGTCAAATATAACCCCAATTATGTTTTATTTGTGTATTACCTGTTGTAGAATGACGAGAAGAGAAAAAGTACACAAGTCGACTGTCGTGGCAGAAGCAGAATGACTGTAATGTAAGATACAACGACCGTTTGGCAGCACTATTCAAGGCTGCGCATTGTAAAACGCGACACTAGGGTCACCCCAGCCTTGTGAATCCAAGGTTATAAGATATATATATATATATATATATATATATATATATATATATATATATATATATATATATATATATATATATATATAGTCAATGCAGAATCTACAGAGATGTGAGAATTTTTATTCAGAAATGGATATAATATTAAAAGCTCGATGTTAGTTTTATTTATTACTAGCTGGTGTACCCGGCGTTGCTCGGGTTTATAGTAAATTATTAGACAGGGAGAGGAATTCCATTTTTTCATACCCTGAGGTGGGGCCTACCATCTCTTCTGTTGTATCCCTTCTCCGCCCTGCTCCTCCCTGCCATGCTCTGCACGGCCACGCTTCGATAGTCCTGTCTTCTCTTCACCCCCATTGGGAAATTTCCGGTCTACCTCGCTCACTTTTTCACAAAAAATTATATTTTTTCTTATTTGGGCTTCCATCTCCTAAACTTTCTTCACTTTATAACTAAAAACAATAAACAATCCTAAACTACAGAATAAAATACTTGTAGACTCACGTATATTTTTTTTTGTGGAGTTTCATATATTACTTCCAATACTGTCAATAAATTGTCACTGTTAAACTTACTCTTTTTTATACTTTGTCTTCTCTTGTATTCATAAACAAATATTTGAAATTGATCTGTCAAATCGTGACCTTGAAGGGTCTGGCTGTTTTAAGCGAAGTTTAACATGCCAGAGTTCTCGCACGGAGACGCTAGAAGATAGATATGGAATATGAATGTATATGTAAAAGCGTAATTGACGAATCATAATCATAAAGATAAATGAAAGTATCAATATTGAACGTAATTGCCAGTATTTATAATTATTTTGAAGACAAAATATATATATAAGTTTAAACTACATGGAGAATAAAACTTATTTTTTTACGTAAATCAATTAATCATAACATTGAAGCATGAGAACAATACTGATCCATCAACATGTACATTAAGTCTACACACTAAATTCACAATGTTCTGATCAAAACCATATAAGCTTCATTATTTTATCTGAAGTGCTATATATTAAGGATCTTGAAATGTGAATAACAAAAACCAATTCATGCGTTGGGATCAATTGCAATGCAAAATAATAGAAAAGATTATTCTCAATATGTAAGTGATCATTGCTTAATTACATACTACTGCACTAATCTTCTGCACATAATGAAGCAAAAAAAAAAAAAAACAAAAAAAACTCAACTGGGTGAAACCAAAACAAACAAACATTTTACATTTTACCAATTTGAACATGAGAACCGTGTAAATAGTCAAATTGTGAGTGCTATTGAAAAGCAGCCCTACTACGTAGAGAATTATTTACATTTGCATCCCTCCTTTGCAGTATTATTTTCAATAGTGCGAGTGAGTACTTCAGCAAGTCGCACTTCTCTTAATAGCCGTTTCAAAACGTTTATAGACTGCCCATCTATTCGCACTTGTATAATATGTTTTGACAACTTGACACTCGCATTGTTTCAAGAAATTCAATGTTTACAAATTTCTGTAAAAGAAGAGGTTGTTTAGAATATATACGATATCTATATATAATACATTGTAGATTACTGTATATTCTGTACTATATATTATTGTACATTGCACTGTCTCAACCTACCTCAATTTCTGTACAAATTCAAACTCCAATGTTTTATAGCCACTTTGTACATACCACGGATTAAGGATAATGCATGTACCTTGTCATTTTTACCACTTTAGTTACCGATTTCTTACAAATATTCCACCAATGTTCAGAACTAACAAATCACCACCATTCATACAGGGACATTACATAACCTTATTCAAAGTCCAATGAATCTCGTAATAATTCTGGACATTGATGAAACCAGTAGTAGATCTCAGACGTCATCCTCTGGTGGCGCACAGCTAAACTATTGACATTGATGCGCTCTTGAATCTGTGATGTAAAGCTATGCCAAAAATGTCGAGAAAAGTAATTATTTTGTAAATATATTACGGTTTATGGTTGTAAATCATAGCCTATAGTACTCCAGACCTTTAAAGGAAGTTAGCACAAAAGTTTCATCGGCATTGGTTCAGTAGATTCAGAGATTACCGCGTTGGAAGAGAACGCACTTCTGTCTTTATATATTAGTATATATATATATATATATATATATATATATATATATATATATATATATATATATATATATATATATAT
>BLKR01011705.1:0-28716 GCA_011170035.1 Teleogryllus occipitalis
AGAAAAATCTCCATTTTCTAGAAAATATTGAAAATTTTACAGGAGTTTCATTTATAGTACCCAAAAAATTAAAGTTTCTTAATGATTTCAGGAACGGCACACCCAAGATATTACTTCTGACGTATTTATATGACTATTTTCAGCTCATAAGCTTTTAATCTGTCAGAGTTATGTGTGAAACATCCATCCATTTATATGTACTACATCTCGATTTTCGGATGCAAAATTAAATGTAACATCTCTCCACCTGTACCAGTTAATTAGCTTTGGAACAGCACTAATAGATCTTGATCCTGACATGTGTCTAAAGTTACAAAAGAAGATAAACAGGAATTTTATGACCGAAAATTTAAGATCATATTGTTGAGATGATTCCTATTAGGGCGGAAAGGGAAGAATAGGTTATTTAATTCAGTCATGCCTTATTATACGTGCTGATGTTTGGATCATCAGGCCTGCTCTTCCGTCTGAGCAGGCAAGTTCCGCTACGCTCGTGTGAGAAAGAAGGTATCAATTGGGCGACGAAAAAGGCAGTTTTAAATTCAACTCAAAGGCTTAAGGATATTTTACATTCAGCAAGTCTACAACATGGGTCAGCCGGCTTTACTTCCTTTACGAAGGGAAGCGTACGTAGGACATTTTCGCCCTTAAAAATCCACGACTTCGATCAGGTTTGAACCCGCAATCATCGGAACGGGTCTGAACCCGCAAACGTGAGTCGAACAGCTGACCGTTTCACCACCGAATCCACAACGCTTGCGCGCCCGGTCGCGAATGGGGCGCGGTGTGGGGGCGGTGGGCGAGCCCCCTAAGGGACCCCCATCGCGCGCAGTGGCGTGGCGCAGCACGAGCCTCGCGTGCAGCGCCGCCCCCGCCCCCTCGCGCCCCGCGCACGGCGACGGCCGGCGGCGGCGGCGGCGGCGGCGGCGGCGGCGGCGGCAGGGTCAGGGGCGCGAGCGGCTGGGCCGTGAAGCACCTCCCCCAAGACAACGTCTCTCTCGGGGACCTTTGCGGACCGCGCGAGGCTAAAACGCCTCTTCTGCTTCCATTCGGTGGCCCTCGTCTTCCTTTCCCTGCGCCCAATCAACACATTTCCACTGACATGATTTTGAATAATCTCTTGCCGCTTAGCGCTTGCGACCAACTAAATCCAGGCCACTGCCATGAGGAATTGAATAATTTCCCTGCTGAGCCGAACACCGTCCACGTCACCGAGCGTGCAGGAATCTCAATATCAGTCTCATTATTCTTCTCTCGTTTACGTTTGCTTACTGTATTCTCACTTGACGAAGATTGAATGAACATTTATCACAAGCAGAGAGGACTGTCAGGGGAGTGACAAAAGTACCAACCGACGGCGACTTTCATTAAAGTTGTGCTTGAGTGGTTTACCTGGCTCTTGGCAAAATAGAAGCGCAAAGTTGAAATCACAAAAATCTCTTATTGTAAATTTAATGAAACAAAAAATGATAAAACGACTTAATACAAACTCTTTAATAAATTCTCTTGTGTTATTGTCACTCCAAAGCCTCATTTTTCCCTACATCCTTCTGTTAATCCGTCGATATCGAGATAACCCTGATTATATTTTAGAAGAAAATAGCTTTTTCTGAATTTTGGGTTGAATTAATGAATTATCGTAGCTGAGAAATAAAGGAAAAGAAATAAAAATGTTCAATCTCTTACTTTTATTTTCAGAAATTGAAATCTGTAATATATCGCAAGCAATTTTAAAACTGTAATATCATTTTTGTGACTGTTTGCGAGAATGTTAAATTATAGCTTTAGTTCATGCTCTGTAAATATCTTTTGTAAAATCTAAAATGTTGTATCTCATGAATGTAATAATGTGCGTTCCGATGATCACTCTATTTATATGTGCAATTTTAATTTCTTACAGGTGAGTATTCGAGGGAAGGCCATTGGCATTGAAGATCATGGTGCTACGATACGTCTCCACACATGTTTGAAGTGAGCTTATTCATAAGTTCTTTTTTATATTATGAAATGATTAATATTGTGAGTAATGCTTCCAAAAAATATGGATGCTGTATGGAAATATGGATGTTAGTAGTGTATGTAGCAGAACATTTTGTATTGTATTGTAGTCGCTATTGACTTTTCGGTGAGAAGACATATCTGCGATGAATGATTTTTTTCATGAATTTTTTTCAATGGAAAAAAAAATTGGTGGACATATTAATACAAGTAATCAGAAACAAACACCTTTAGCGCGTGATTTGTTCAAAGACTGAGAAGAGGAATGATGCAACATCAACCAATACATTTTAATGAAGAGCTAGAACTATTGTTTACAGTACCTATTACGCCAGTCTGACGTAGCAGGTACACTAAGTCCCACACCCGACGGTCTCATCCCAGGGGCAGCGACTGCATTTCGCCAATTTGTCCCGGCCACTCACCGCCCGCAGCGCCCCGTCTGAATGAGCGCCCTGCCCGCCGCAGGCAGCGCGTAAAACGCGCGTCCCGTCCACATTTCTCTTTGCAATTAGACGCGGCTGGGCCATAAAGCGGCGCGCATCCACCGCCGGGCCGGCGCTCTCGTTAGGAGGCCAACGGGGGCGCGGAGGGCGATCTGGAAGGAGCCTCGGCCTTCGGGAAGGAGACGTCGTGTCTCCGGCGCCAGGGCTGGCCAGCGCTGCCACCTCAGACAAGCATATAACACTTTTATTTGCTCCCATACGACGTACAACTTGTAACGTTGTAAAGAGGAAGGGTTGTAATTTTGCAGCTGAAAGAGGCGATTTTTCAATAGAAAATTTGATTTTTGGTTTTCTAATAATAAAACAGTGGATAATTCTTGATCGTACATGAAAAATTACTTCCTTTATTACGTTGTGTAGACAAAATCCACATTTTGTGGCACCTTGATACCAAAAAATTGTTTACGACAAAACGTGTGTTTCTGGACAACACTACCCACAACAAAGTGACACAAGCGTGATCTAGATACCTGAGGGATGTTGGAAGGAAATGCGTCTGATTATTTGTTATGCGAGCTGCTATGGAAATATCGGTGTGGAGGATTTTGTTGCTGACAAAGTAAGCTACAACTGATTTACTGCAATTGTCAGAAATTAATTTTTCAAAATTGTCGAGCTTGTCGGTTGGACGATTCAGCTCTTTCTCAAGCAAGGCAGGTGTAAAAAATTATTATCTGAAGATTGGTTTACAGATTGGCTGGGATTGTGTTTGGATGAATGAGCGCCTAAGGAGTTATATATAGTCTTCTATTAACTTATTTGTCTTTTTAAGACACACGTTAGTTGTGTGCCCAGTTTGACTCCAAGACTTTTAAGGACGATTTCATTGGGGAACAGGTTCAGAAACGAAATTTAAAGAGGGAAATGTGAATATTAATACTTTCGATATTGATTTTAAAGAGTTGCATTTGTTTTTCCGTGTTTATGCGTCTAGTGGTGAGATGTGTTTTGCTTTCCTCATCAGTCTACTTAATGATCGTGTAATGAAAGGAGCAAGTCATTTGCAAACAATGGCGTTTATGAATAGATGGGAGATATTTGGTGACAGTGCCGTTTAAATGTAATTATTTAAGTGATGTATAATATGTAAACGTTGAATAATAGAACTGAGCCTTGAAAGACGTCTACTATAACTTTTCTGGGATAAGGATACTAGTCATTAACGGAAGAAATGATTTCCAGTCATGTTTCATTGAAGGTAAAATAGATTTATATTATTTGTATGTATTCAGAAACAATGAGAACTCGATTTCAGTGTACAAGAAAGGGTCTGAACACTCAACCTTCCCATGAAGATTTTAAGAGGACCTTCTCGACATGAACAAAAATTCACTGAAATACATTCTATCTATAAATGCGGAATTTTGTGAAGTAATTGACAGTGTACTATAAGATTGTATTACAAAAGTTGGTCCTATGCTTAATAATGAGATATTTATTTGAATTACAATAGTTACTGTTGTGAAGGCCAAAACATTTCGTCTTAAGATGAAAGAATTAAGTTATCGAATATACCCAGATAACGAGATTCGAGTCACAGACACCGTAAATGAAAGAAAGGAAAAGGCATTAATAAAATGAAATGTGTTGATATTTCGGCTACCGATAGTCCACTGTATGTTCCACGTCCATAAAACAATTTGACAACCGCATTTGCTCGAGATTGATGCAGTCGCCTTGCTTTGAGGAAGCGACGAGGGAGGAATTAGAGATCCGACACTTGGAGGGATAATTACGGAGAGGGTTGATGAGACGGAGGATGGACGGGAGGACAGCTAGGCGAAGTAAGTGACAAAGTGACGGACAGGGCAGCGGTCTGTTGGCGTCCTGCACGCGTTCCCTTTCGTTTCTCTGAACGCATGCACGAGGAGTCAACGGCTGTCAAGGTGAATCCTGAGCGAGGCAGACATCCTGTCTCCTGCCGCGCCGGAAGAACTCCTCGGGGGGGGGGTGGCGTGAGGAGCAACGCTAAGGTCCCACTTCTCCATATTTCCAACTAAGTAGTAATTATGGCTGCCATGGAGATACAAATTCCAGATTATATTTTCAATAACAGAACATGGAGAATTAGTATATGTTTGAGGAAGGAGATAAAATTTTACGCTTCTGATGGAAGTTCCACAATATCGTTTAAATTGATTTTTTTCTCTTGAATATTCATGAGAGAATTATGTTAAGTGCATTCTTTACCAATACAACAAAACATAAGCTATGTAAAAGATCTATATTTCCTTTAAGAATGTCAAAACATTGCAGCCAAATAATCATCTAAAGAGAATAACAGATGATATCCGATATAATTTACGTCTTATGTTCCGATTAGACTTTACTTGAAGTTCAAATATCAAGAGGCTTCTGTAATTTGAATGGATGTATTAAGAAAACCCGCGAGAACGTTGTCCCATTTATGTACTGGGCACTTCGCGTGACACGCGCATTTTGTCTGAGAATTCTCGCCTCCGGTCCAACTCAGTTCGTTGATCCGTCTACGTACACAGAACGAGCAGTTGGATAAATCTACGAAAGTGAATAATTATCCTCTTCCCATAAATAATATCAGTTTTAAATTTACTGTAAACTGACAGCGCCGATTCCGTAAATCTACAAACCACACATTTAGTGCGCTAGTTTTCAACATTTTAAAACACCGATATATAAAGGAATAATTAAAAATCTTCACTGAGATATGCATATTCAAGCATTACGCACATTCTGATTAGGGAACTAGGAAAGAATGAAACTCGTGAAGCGAATGTGTTCCCAATATTCATTCAAATGTCATATTTTTTCGTTTCATTTGATACTTGAGAGCAGTTTTGCTTATTAGTACGAGGGGCAAGATTTGCAATCATTACCTCACAGAATAGCCAATATGCGTAACTGAAGTAATTATGAATAAAGTAATCATCACTAGTGCAGTATATTATCAGAGCAGTTTGTCGCCTTTGGCAAAAAGTTAAGTAATGAACGTTTATGTTATGAATTCAGAGAATGAGAAAGCATGTAGTCCTGAGCCTGAGTGAAGGTAATTTGGATTGTTTTCTAATTTACCTTCCCTTCGGTAGCAGAACTAATAATGGTTGCATGTGCATAAATTAATTAACTCTCGTACCAAAGTTGTTTTTAGAGCATCAATTGTTTCAATATCTGATCCAATTGTTTTAATATTAGATTGTCCAGAGTAAAAAGGTAGTAATCAGAAATATTCCTTAATGGATGTTTTGGGGTTCTCCTCTAGACAGCGGACTAACTTGCAACCCTTCGATTGGATTTGGATTGGATTGTTTTTAAATTTGTTGAATTTTAGAACTGAAACCGAAATCGAATATCTGCAACAATAGCATAATTCATTTGTGACTCGTACAATTGTCACAAGCGCAGCGGAATAAGTAATTTATAACACGAGGCTCCCGGAAGCACTATGCTCGGAAAACAATCACCTGACAAAGACGGAATTCCGCATGCTTGCAGCCCGTGCATCCTTCGCTTCGGATCAATAGGACGATGAGGCACATTAGTTCATAAACGAAACGTCTCGCAATTGTTACCTGCCTCCCACGCCACCCGCCCCTCGGCCGGGCCCCGCAGCGGCCGTGGGTGTCGCTCGCTTGTGAAGCGTGCGGGGCGGTGGGAAGCGGCGGGGGCGGGAGACAGCGTCGCGCGCCGGAGGCTTCGGTGGCCGCCCCTGAAAATGGTGTGCGCTCGTTAAGGCGAGGGCGAGCGGCTTGCGAAAGCGGGAGGTCTTCTCGGAAACGGCGGCGGCGGGCGGGAGACGCGCGCGGCACGAACCGCGGTGGTGGCGGTGGCGGCGGCGATAAGATCGCCGACCGCATGCAACGCCGCAACGCCGGAGTTTCTCTAATTGTTACGGTGGGGCGCCCGCGGGGGGTGGCGCCCTGCACGGTCGCAGTCGCTGCTGCTGCGACGCAGCGCACTCGGCCAACTGCTCGGATCACTGCCACTATACGTTACCTCTGCAGCGTCGTGGTCCGGCAGGCCCGGGTGCGAGTCTGGTTGAAGGCGGAGTGGCCAAGCGGTTGTCTGGAGGATAACTCTGGCGTCCGGATGCGCTGATCGGGATGTTCCGATGTTTCTGTCATCATTACTAGGAGGTCGGAGCAGTACCTTCAAATGAGCCACGGACCTCGCGCGATCTTTCCTTCCCCTTCTTTGTGCTATCCTCACCCCTTTCACATACACACACACTTACAGACACAAACACATTTTGGCAATGTTAAGAGCTCACTACATTGGGCACAATTTGGGATTATCTGAGCCCAAGTTGGGTCCAGATAAAAAGCAATGTTTAAGTGTGTGAAGGTTCATTTGGCTTGTATTCCGTTCGATAATTGAGTCCACAGAACTCTGGATATACTGTGCAATATGTCCCGTATACTTCGATTTAATTCGTTCCGAAAAAATTATTTCACGTGTATTAAGGGTCCCACAACATAACGTACGTATTCAGTGCGTAAAACGTCAATGTCCTATATTGTACTTTCATCAAAATCCTGATCACAGTAACATAACTGAAGTTTACTAATGTTTATTATTAAAACAGGTGCATATTATTATTCGATTTATTCTTTTAATTCAGTTTGGGCACTACATAATACTGAAATATCAGAGCAAAATCAGAAATCTTCCTTCCGGGGATGACGAGAAAATTTTAGAGGCAGCATTTCGTTATTGATATCAAGAAGAACCCCTTCATCTCCCATTTTTGAATTTGATCTCGGCTGTCAGTGCAAACAGGTGGTTTCCGGGGAAGCTTTCGGCACTTCGTCCCGCCTGACGCGATGATACCATCTGGACCTTCGTTATTGCCAACGGAAACGGACTTGTAGTTCTATGCATTCAGGGGAATGGGAATTAGGGGGAAAAGTGTCCTTTGTTACAATTTGAGAGTTCCCGAGGCGGTTCAACAATGTTCAGAGAAAACATATTAACTTCTAAATGCAGTTCAAAGAAAATGCCAGAACAAGGAAACAAGTACAAAAGCAGGTGATACTTGGCAAACCAACACTTTGCCTCGTCTCAGTCTGAGAAAAGATGTCTCAGCCCCACGAATTTAAAATATGATTTTTAATTTTTTGGTGTACTCTACAACGTGGAGTACGGGAATAATGTTGAGAAAAAAATTGGACTTTTTCCGCTCAAATAGAGTAAAGTAGTTTATTAAAAAAAGTGTCTTTATTGGTGGCTAGGCCTGCATTAAGTCTGCTCTTCCGCCTGACCATTTTCAACATTTTTACAATAGTGCATAATAAAAGGAAGTCATTCACTGAAAAATACGTACGCAATTTGGATGAAGGGTTTCTCACATAGAAGACAGCAATAAAAGCGAGGCAAGAAGAGTTTGATAAAAGGCATGCTCTCACACCATTTATGTGATTAAATTTATTAATTTCAGGTTAGGGATGTATTAAAAAATTAATCACATATGAGGTTGAATACTAGGGGATTTTACTCAAATTTAGAGAAATTATCTTTTTGTGTCTTAGCAAGTTAGTTATAGAAGAGGATCGGAAAAAAAAGAAGGAAAAAAATTAAATCGGTGAAATGTTAAAAGTACTACTAATTGTTTCATAGAGGTTTTAAGAAGCTGAAACTGCGTAGGTATTTTTGAATTACCCCTCGAAAAACTAGAAAGGCAGGGAAAGGGGGTTTATAGACACGGCGCATGAATTTTCAAATATTCTTAAATTTTTGAAAATTGCAAAAACTAATATTTTTTGACACACTGTTATAACTACATTATTGAAGATAAGATTTTTTGGTAAATGTTTAAATTTGATTATGTACAATTAATTTTAAATCTCAATAATTAAATCTTAATGATATCGCGCGAAAACGCGAAATCGCGCAAAAACTATCGAAATTTTTCTTCAAATTCTTATACTGGAAATAGTCTTCTAGAAACATTGATATTCGTTAAGGCGCTTTTTTCTGAAAGAAATGCAGATATTTAAAACAAATATTTGCTGCAAGCAAAATTGAATCAAATTATAATTTTTATATTCTCGCGTAATACTTACGTAACCCAGAAAAATAATTATAATGCTGTTGCCAAAAGTCGATTTTCAAACCCAAAAATTATTTTTGTGGAACCTTGATACCAAAAAATAGGTTGACGGCAAATTGTCTTTCTGGCCGTCTGTCCTCCTGGGCTTTATTCGTAGAGTGTTTTCCACGCACCCAATAAAGCCGTCGCAACTACAACCCCACACTTGTAGCGACGATGATATCCTTTCTGTTCTACTTTCTCGTCTACTGCTTACGCAGTATAAAGTTAAATAATGAATAAATAAAAGGTGTTGTCAGGTATCAGGTCAAGTTATGTACCTCACCAGCGATCTAGTTAATTAATTAAAGCAGTATAAAGTATTGTAATTCTTCAAGAAAAAACCGACTCTTAAAAGACTTACCAAAGAAAAAATAAATTCCTCCTCCACGACAAAGCTCGAAAACAATTTATTCTGACAAAGAAAAATCAGAAATATTTGCTGTATGTTTAGAGAACGCCTTCAAACCGCATCCCGTTTCCGATATACAATTTAATACGGAAATAGTACATTACCTCAGTACTAATATCCCCACTGCGGCACTTCCCATTAAATTCATTTCCCCTTCGGAAGCCATCTCAGTGATTAAAGAAAATCTCCGGGTATCGACGGTGTTAAAAATGTCTGCATCAAAATGCCGAGCAAACCGACTCTCTCGCAAACCGACAAACCGAGCGGCTCTAACTACAATATTTAATGCATCTTTACGATGCAATTATTTTCTTACCGCTTGGAAAAGAGCTGTCATTTTACCAGACTGCAAACAGGGAAAAACTCAAGGATAGCTGAAAACTTTAGACCTATCAGTCTGTTTCCAATTTTATCAAAAATATTTGAATGTCTTATCCATACAAGACTAATAAAATTTATCAACAATATAAAAGCAATCCCATCGGAACAATTCGGATTCAAACCACCTACCTCCAAACCATTCCACCACGCATCAATTATTGCGTATCACTGAAGCTATAGCTAACGGTTTTCACCAAAAGAAACATACAGTGACAGTTTTCTTTGACGTCAGTCAGACATATGACCGAGTTTGGCATCAAGGCCTCCTATACAAAATGCTAACTTTAGGTATACCCGCATACCTACTAAAGATGACGGAAAGTTTCCTCACGAACAGATCGTTTGTAGTTAAAGTAAACACAGACATATCTACCCCTCACACTATTGCCGCAGGAGTACCACAGGGTTCAGTACTCACAGGGTTCATACCACAGGAGTCTTGTTTTTTTTTGGGGGGGGATACTTACTTGAAGCCTCGATATTTCCAAAATTTTCTCTAAAACTGACCCCAAATATTTTGCATAAATGTCTTCCTCTCATAGAGCAAAAGACGCATTAAGAAATGCTGAAGGTCGTAGTTTCGTTGCACTCCATGAGTTTGTGAAAATTGCAAAACTTCAAAAATTTTTCGGGTTTCTTTCTACAACTACAGTTATGAAGATATACGTTTTTTCGTAAAGAAATCTGTTCGCAAAAATATGTCTTGAAATAAGGTCATGTTCAATTTTTCGAAAATATAACTACTTTTTGCGAAATTTTTTCATTAAACATTCGCACTTTGGAAACAATTTTAAGAATTATTTCCTCAAAAACTGTTCCTAGTTTTTATCTTTTAATTTTTTTCCTCGTATGTAGCAAAGAACGGTCAATTGGGTCGTGCTCGTCCCAATCTTGGTCAAACTCTTTGTATTTTCGAACATTGCAAAGTACAATATTAATGATAGAGATTATTTGATACCTGAAATTTCTTCTAAAAATCTGTTCTTTAAAAGATGTCGTGCACTACAGTATTTAAAAAACAAACGAGAATTTAGAGGCCGTCCATAAAAAACCTACCGTAAATTTTGAGTATTTTCAATACCTCCTCACCCGGTGTATCGCACCCGTAACGAGCACTTGAATCTCCCTCATTAATTACGTAACGTTTGCGACAACCCCCCCCTCACGTTGTAAATGCAAGAAGTGAAATCAAATTATATCACAGACGCATGAGCGAATCTACAGCACCAATTTAAATGGATTCTAGATATAGTTCAAAACAGTTTTGAATATTTTCTTCGTAATCTTAGAGATTAAAAAAAGTTGAAAAAATATTTCAAAGAATTGTAACAATTTACAAACTAATAACTTTAGTTTATTTGTTTTTAATACAAATTAATTAGTTAATATATTAATGTTTTAGTACAGGACACAAAAAAGGAATTATTTCAGCAAATGTTGAAAAATAAATGTTAATGTTACGTAACACTAATACTAATACTCCCTAACCCTATGTAACGCAGAGAAATGCTACCTTAGACCCCCTCCCCCCTCCTGAGGGTTATGAAATTTATGGACGACCCCTTAGCGTAAATCTACAAATATTCGTGATTGCAAATTCGCCCTTTTGATATAATTATTCAGGGGTTGTTGAACAATGAGTAGCATAATTAGTTAATAAGTAATAGAGATAGTTATTTAATTTATAATCTTTTATGCGTCGCTCGTTGCCGTACAATGGGAGCGCTGCGACATGGCACTTCGAAATCCTCGGAATAACTTCGCATTGTTAGCGAGAGACATGGATGAGATAGGCTCATGATAACGAGGCTTTGTCCTTAATGTTAACGTTACAGAGTCTCTAAGTTCAATAAAATGAAGTATATTAAAGTTGGGAAGAATGAATATATTGTAACGTAGCAGACAGTTGCCCTTTCTATGAGAGGCGTCTCACCCCTACCGAAAATACATCAGTATTTCCACTAAAACTAGTGTTAACAGCGGGGGAAGGGAACTGCTCCCTCTTGACTTCTCTGAAAGGCGGAAGGACAATCCTTACATGTTTCTGGAATGTTTCTATACTTCTGCAATGCAAATTTTTTGCCTAAAAAGCATTTTCTCAAACCAACTTTTGAGTACTAATTGCGACTCAGCTATTCGGAATATCCACGTAGTTCATTAGATAAAATGTGCTTAAAATTGTCTTAAGAGCGCATTTTCGAATTTTCGACGTTTCCTCCCCGGACACCTGTATATTCAAGAGCAAAGAAAGTTCGCGCGCGGTCCGTTGCCCGTTTTTAAGGTACTGCTCCGGCATTCGCGATAGGAAAAAAAGAAGAAAAGAAAACCCGGAAAACTACCGATCGGAGCCACCGGTCACTAGAACTCTCCTCTAAGCGTGTGTGTGTCGGAAATCCGCCACCGCCCGGGCTGAAATGAAAACTCTGAGCTAACCCCAGTCGGCGTGTCCCGTGCAGGGAAGCCTTAAGGCTCGTCTGCGGGCCGGTCCCGTTCTCGCTGCCCGTCGCGCGCTCGTAAGTGGCCACTGCGTCAGGGCAGGGGACGTCCCGGCCGTGACGGGCGCGCGCTGATGCATCAAAGCGCCGCGCCGGCGCGGATGCATGGACAACATGGCGAGCGGCACAACATCTACTGCGAAATGGCAGATACGAACGGCGATACCTATATTAATAAATTCCAATGCGCGCAGAAATTGAAAGAGAAAATATTCAGCTTCCGACCACAGGAGATGTGTCTTCGGATTCCAAACCATGTTAACTATTTTAACTTAATGGCCTCTAAAATTGGATGCTTTTAGTTGGTCGCGAATTGGCCGTCTATGGACACGCGGACATACTTACCAAGGCTAGTTACATTAATAGCAAGTGCATGGGACTCCTTTTTTTGGGGGGGGGGGGGCAGCATTATGCTGAATCCAATTTTTATTCCCCGGGGTTGCTAGTCCTGGGAGAATGAGATATGGAATGATGATGCAAATGAAAGATGAATGGATGACACACAAATAGATATATACAAACACATACAACCATGCCTAAGGCGGTACTCGAACCCGCGATCCTTCCGTCTGATATCGCCACGGCACTACTGCCTTTGCGATCTCGGTAATGCGGATCGGTAAAATTGGATGCTTATTCTTAATCTTTTATTTTATAATTTCATTCGTTATTTACACATATTTATTAACATATGAAAGATAATTTTGTTTAAATTTGAACAAGTTCGTTTCTAAAGACTCATCTTTTCACAAGAAGATCACATTCTCAAAACACCCAATTAACTTGTAGAACACTTTAATAAAATATCACGGCGGTCTTAATGGCCATTTTGGCCACTTTTACAAAAGCCGATAAGTATTTGCAGTTTTATATTGATGGAAAGATAACATTTTGTATTTTTGATGTTGGAAAAGTGATACTCGCCGTCTACTCATTCAGTGGCTCCTACAAGAAGTGAGTAGATTGGTCTTAAAATTTCAAAATATATTAGGGAGAAAAAATAGATTAGTAACATAAATAATTTGTTAACACTTTGCTGATAATTACGTATTTATATGAATAATTGATATTTTAGTTAGAATTACAATTTTGTAAAATGTATACAAAAAAATAAACTTAATTGTTTACATTATAAAGATGTTTATATTAATGTGAAGCAAATTACTTCATTTTTTTATATTTCATTGATGTGATCTTTCCTTCGTTTATTATTTTTTGTCTGCAAAACATCAACTTTGCAATTGCTAACATTAATATTTAGCTAAACCTTTTCAGTTGGCATTCTTAACTGTCCTCTTGAATTCATCAGAATTGTAGAATGGGTAAACTTTAGTAATAGAAATATTTTTCATTTTTTGTTCTCGTTTATTATTTGATGCTGTGAGCGGATTGTGTGTCTGGTTCACGACCCCTGGTCTAGGGCCTGTCTAAACTCTAGGCGCCCTCTGTCATCCCTTCCGATCTCCTGGGCGTGGCCCCGCTGAGCGGCGGGGTCTGCTCCCGTGAAGTCGGCAGGCCGCTGCCATCTCCCGGCCACCAGCCGCACTACTAACTCGCCCGGGGCGTCCAGAGCCCCAGAGAAGATTGACACGCAGCGCGGGCGCCGAAAATACATCCAAAGGCGATGGAATTAGCTTGTGCCCGCGGGCGTATTTAATTTGAGAGTCGCTACGCTTGAGGTTTGGCCTAGGCTCTCCCCGGCGACCATTAGTTACGTAAGGTTGTTTTGAGTCAGGGGCGAGTGCACTCGCAGGTTATATTTCTGGAAAGGGTAGGGGTTGGTTAAACATTTTAAATTCTTTCTTATGCGTTTTTCATGTAAAATTATTTATTTTTGTTTTTTACCATCATGTATAAATTTCAAGTAACTCTTAAATATTATAATACTTACCCAAAAGCGATTTAATTAAGTGAGTACAGTAAACCCTCACACGCACTCACTTAACACGAATTTTGCCGTAAAACGAACAAACGTTCGGTCCCGGCAAGGGATAACGGAAATACAGACATTTATAATACTCGGATAACACGGATTTTTATAACATGAACTCCGATTATTTAGGTCCCTTGGAAATCGTGTTAATGAAAGTTAACTGTATTTATCTCGCATCATCTCGCATTTTAGCGATGTATTAACAAAAAGCGATAGTCTAAATAACAAAAAGTAAAGTCACTTCGTGAAATTTGAAAAATAAATGAAATCCAGTTCACTAGTCACAACAAACATAGAACTGACGTCTCAAGTCGCTGTTCAAAAAACTCTCGAGAACCAATACTTCGAGTCAAGGGTAAGAGTAAGTTCACATTCTCTTCGGACACCGTAAAAACCTTCAATGCAATTACGTCTAAGCGCGTGTTGCGATTCAAGGCGACATGTCCCGAGATTGATTAGTGATTCCGGGCGCAGAAACTTCTAAGGTCATTAGTCCGTAAGTGTAGTGCATGCTTTATCGCGGGAAGTGGCGGTAATCTTCCCCCGTTGGATGGCGAGATCCGGCGCCGAACTACTGTCGACTTATGGGGTTTTCCCAATAAGGTATATATTACCAGCGGGGCATCGCCCCAGCCGGGACAAGCTCTAAGCTCCCTACCAGTCTCCCGGAATATGTGACAGTGTAGTGCATGTTAGTGTAAGTGTGTGTGTGTAAGGGGTTAGGGTAGGGCAAGGAAGAGGAGGGAAAGATCGCGCACAGTCCGTGGCCCGTTTGGTAGGGTACTGCTCCGGCATTCTCCTGGTGTTGATCGGAGAAACCACAGAAAACTTCCGATTAGAGCAGCCGGCCGGTAAGAATCTCTAGACAGCGGCTCAACTCTCCCTAGCTGACAAGCTGGTAGCGAAACTATTGCCACAGGACTCGTCCCAATTTTGTAGGGACTCGATCCCTAGGACCTCTCGGTCAGAGGTAGTGCAGTGACATCAATGGCGAGAGCACGATTAAATTATGTTTAATGTACGAGTAAATGTGCTGTTTCAAAAACCTTATAATGTCCTAACGTAAACAACTTACGATACAGATAAGTTTGAGACTTCTGGAAGATTTACTGATAGCACACATTAAATACTTCTCGGGGGATTCGTTCAGCTTCCTGAATTAACTTCCAGTCCCATAGTTCTGAGATGCATCATATGAAAACAACTTTACTGCAGATCTGTAACTTTGAGTTTGATTACTTCGATCGAGCATGCTAATACACATATAAGAATTGCATCAACAACAACAGCAATAATAATAATAATAATAATAATAATAATAATAATAATAATAATAATAATAATAATAAAAAGCTATTATAGACATTAATGAATTCCTTAATAATACGTGCTTGACAACTAACAAAAAGTAGTGTGAAATATCTGCGAAATAGGGCATATTTGCTAAGTATTTCGTATCTTCTGTGAAACACTTATTAAGCAATAGGAAAGAAAGGAAACTAAAAAACATACTTGCCATGCAATTTCTCGAACTGGAATTTCAAAACTTCTTTGCTTTTGCTTTGGAGTTTCTCTCATTATTGCACCGCTCGTAGACTTCCAGTTTATTGCACGCTGCACGTGGCTGTTGAGCAAGGAGACAAAATTGACGCGATGGGGCCCGTATAAGGCGTAGGTTTCCAGTTTCCCAACCTCGCTGCCACGATCCGTGCCGTGGTCTGCCAACAGGCAAGGGCCCTTGGTTCTCAGGCAGTTTCATTAAGCGAGGGGCAATAAATTGTGTAATGACAGCGTGCTATATCTCGCTCTATCTTCCCGAAACTCGTTCCTGGAAGGCAGTTGCGTAACTTTTGTGTTCGCTAGCGTCGTGGCCACCAGGGACGTCTCCGTAGTGGGCCCCGCTCCCGCCTCAACTTTTCAGCTTCGTCTTTCCCTTTCACTCTTCACTCCCAGAACACAATTATTAATTCTGCAATTCTGCGCAACCTCACCAACAAATTGTACAATTCATTAATTCTGCACAACCAAACAAAATTAAATTTACATAGTCTCAAGTTACATTAATAAAATATTTATTAAACCAATTTTGAACATAAATATTGTTTGTTCTACTGAATAATGTTTTTTAAGAGTACATTTTATGGTCGGCAGCAGTGATAGCCATCATACAAATGTAGGAACTCGATGACCGGCAAACAATCACTGGAGCATTGACATCGTGGAGTATCATGTCTGCGACAACGAATATCTCTTGTAATTTGGTTTCAATCAGAACATGACGTCACTGATACTTTCTCAGTGCTCACGCCCAGATAATATTCTCAGTTCCCACGCGTTCTTGTCGCAACCAACATGCAATGCAGGTGGAGGCTAACCCAGACAGACCGTGTGTGCATCTGACCGCGTCTTCATAAGAGACACATCGCGTCGTCAGAAAGCATTTCTGAATATCTGTAAGAAGAAATGCCGAGTTTTGAAGTAAAAATATTTTTGAGAATTCATTTAATGTTTTTGCGAAATAAATTTTAAGATAATTTTTAGAATAATAAAATTGTTGCAAAATACCTACAATATAAGCAAAATATGTAATATAATACAAAATACCGAAAAATATAAACGAAAAATTTGTATTTTGTGTTAATATTGCTCTGCTTGGCCAAGAACACACTTTTAAGCACTGAATATAGAAAGACAAAAAATATGTAATTTAATTACATAAGAATCCAGTCTCCAGTAATAACTCATGGCTGTAAAAACGTAGGGTTCCTTGGTAATATCAATTTCTATTATCTTGTATAATTACTTATTCTTAGTAGCATCTTTCGAAATTCGCTAATAAAAAAAGTTATGATTACGAAGCTCCGATATTTTCTGCGTTGCAGTTAATAGAATAAAGCATTGCAAATATTCAAAACACTTCGGAAGTACTTAACCATTAATATACAAGACTAAATATGATTAAGATAATATATTAGTTACATGTTAATGTTATGTGATAATATTGACTGAATACTGCAATGCTAATTTAGTGTTCTATGTGATTAAGTAGTAACTACAGACAGAAAACAACTACTTTCATAACCTACAGATGTTTTCATTCGATTTCACTAATTCTTATTGGTAACAGTTTTTTGCCTCTGCACAAACTGTTTAATGCTAATAGAATATATTAACGATTTCAACACTAATTTTTCTCATAGAAAATCACTGATGTCACAGAAAATCACGTGAATTAGTAACAATATACTATGAAACGATGCAATGATCAGTATTAATGTCCAAGTGTGAAGTGATATTATGATACGAGCGAGGAACTAGTAAGTGTAGTAAACTTCATACAAGTGTACTAACACCCGTTACATCACGTTTCATATAGTTATTTTTCTACGACTAATGTCAACTAACAAGATAGTAAGTTAAACTCTCATTCAAGGGTGGTAGCTGACAGTGTTCAGCCAACGCCACCAAGCAGTACCAGGTGGCATTGATTAAGAATAAGCACAGTTCAACTTCAAACGACCAATATACGAGACAAGTTAGGAGTCAATTTTTGAAAGGAAAATCATAAAAGTTCAATATCTGATTTCATTTCCTAAAATATTAAAAGCTCAATAACTTAGTCCCTGTAGGGAGATTAATTCTGTTGATCTTTGGAAACACGGGAGGTCACGTGCGATTTACCTTCACCCCCCCACCCCCACCCCCAATACACACACATACGGGTTGTCTCGGCAACGAAATGCAACGAAACTTAATAGAAAGATAATCAATGATTGATTACTTCTCATTTGTTAACTACTCTGTGATTGGGCAAATACTAGTAGTACAATGAAGCTGTACCGTAATGAATAGCATTATTCAAGCCGCAGCCATTTAATACGAGAATTATAAAACGAGAGCAGAAAAAATACTAGCATTGCCATTTTATTGCAATTTTGATTATACTATCAGTAAGTCTGCAACTACCCTAGGATGAGCACAAATAACAATTACACTTGTTCACTAACTAAACAGTAATCATTGATGGACATAAAATTGGTGGCAAAAGTATTGATGCAAGGAACGTAGGAGATCTTGAAAGTTGCTATAGAGATCAGATATTTACATTTTACTAACGGTCTGTGACGACACAAGTCACATAACTCTTGAGCGTCATTTTAAAATGTCTCAAAAACAAATTACATTAAATAAATATAATAAATAGAAATGAAATCTAATCATAAAGTAGTTTTCGGTAGACAAACCCACGTCAATCAGAGCCAGATTAATGCTTTGCACTCTTGTTTAGAATGTGAATAATATAATCACCATTTCTAGTGAATGTAACTGATTCACTTCTAGTTTATGTTATTACTTACAAAATATCTTCATTGAAATTGGGACGCTTTTGTATCTAAGAAAAAATGTAAGATTGCAAATTGCAGGATTCTGGGCTACTATATCACATGCCCATGTAACACATGTCTTAAATCTCTACCGAAAAACATAATTTCTCCAAACTCTGGAATATATCTTGGCATTTTCGTTATGTCTTTGAGTAAATGGAGAGTATAGTCAGCTGCCGCTGTTGCAATCATTGATACTTTCTGAAAGTCAGTATCATATTCATCACTCATCATTCATCAAATGCTACGCTCCTTCAGAGACATAAACCAGAATTTTCTCACTAAACTAGCCACATAAAACATGGAAAAACGCATTGCATTAAAAAAACGAATGCTATTTCAGCCAATTTCTACACTGCACTAGATTTTTTTTCAAAATAGCTTCTAGCCCGAGATGCAAGGGCTGCCTTACTCATCATGCTCTCAGAACGTTCAAGACAGCATAGGTTGATTAAATTTTCTTCCGTGCAGATTGTTGAACTTGGAAAAGAATCCTATTTCGCGCTCATGCTAGATCGTATGCCTGTTGCACGCTGTCAGATTTTTTATAAAATGAACTTTATGAAAGGTACATAATAGTTCTGTATGTATTAGGACGTTAAGTAGATGTTGTTGCCCCGAGGGCGACTTCCAGACCCAAGAGCCTCTGACCCGAGAGGTAGGAAGTCGCCTGCGGGGCAAACACATCTAGTAACGCCCGTGGTGCATACAAAACTTTATGGTTTACTAGTTTGTGGCTGAATCAAACGAGAATTCGAAACATTTTATAATTTTTCTTGCGTCTAAAGTGAAAAGATTCATTTTAATAGTCATTTGTCAATATGACGTCAGATAAACAAAACAGAGTTTGTATCTAATTACTATTGTATAATCGTTATTGGACTGATTTGTTCGTACAAAATGAAAGAATATTGTGAAGTTCCTGGCGAAATTCTCGCAAAAGCTACCAAAACTACGGACAATGGTTACCAGTAAAATCTTGAAAAATATATGAAAATGTTTATGGTGTATTTGGAGTTGTGTAACAGTGTGAATAACAGTGTAAATTGCGTTGATGTCGGTGCTTTTAGGTTATTTGCTTCTACTGCAAAAAGTTATTTATAATATGTCATAACACCAAAAAATAACATTTTGACAACATTAGTCGATGTGCCTTATAGCCTCCATCTTATTACTACGAGTAGTGCTACTCAGAGTAGTACTACTACTCTGTAGTACTACTTACTACGAGTACTGCTACTCAAGAAGCACATATTACGTCTCTAAAAAAATGATACGTAACTTTAAAATGTGAGTGACTGATGCCAATTGTATATTCACAGGAACATTCCAGAATTACCATTTTCATATCAATTAAGCAATATAAGGTTTATAACGAGTTATTTTACTTATTTGAGCATTATATCATTTATTTATTATATTTGATTGCATTGTAACTTTAATTAATCGAATTCATAAAAATGTTGTATGTGTAGAGTGGGCCATACAGTATGCAAAAGGCCCTAGGGCAAAAAGAATCAGAAAGGCCCGCAAGGGTATTAACAATACAATTACGAGTTTTGTTTGAGGTCCTTTATCACACAGCAATGAACTAGTAAACCATAAAAAAATTATGAAACGTTTCACCAAACAAGTGCATCAAATTCGGGTGGCCCATCACCTGTGGGGAATACTGTGTTATAACTTTAGAGTTTCGACCTCACGTCTTGTATTTCGACCGACAAAGGTTCCAAAGGACATCAACTGATATCACCGCAGTGCTTCTCACCCGGAGGTCCTAGAGTTTGAGACCCAACGATGGCAGAAATGTAGATACTGGCTAGAAAGCTAGGTTGAATTCAGCCCGCTGTCTGGTGGAGAACTCTAGTGGCGGACTGCTGTAATCAGCAGTTTTCCGTAGTTCAGTAGTTTCTCCGATCAACACCAGACAAATGCCGGAGCAATACTCTATAAACGAGTCACGAACCGCGCGCAATCTATCCTTCCTCTTCTCTAGTCTATTAAAATTCCTTACTTACACACACCCACACACTTACGTGCGTTACAAATCACACATGCCGGGGAACCAGTAGGGAGCTTATAGCCCCCGACTAGGGATGTGCCACGCTGGTGGGAGATACCTGGTTAAGGAAAATCCCAGCTACTCGACGTAGGTCGGCGCTTGATTACACCAGTTTGCGGGGATGATTACGGCCACTGCAATAAATCGTGCACTACACTTACGGGCGTAATGACCATAGCTATTGACGCGCTCGGAAGCATTGAACAATCAATCGATCTTTCATTTCGATTGTAAGACGAATGGTCGGTGACGATGTACAAGTGAGGGTTCTACTTCTCATTCTCATCTGAGACCATCCACACCACTTTTGTCATTTTAGTGCTCGTTTAGTCAGTACTATTTCGTGGGAACTTACTTAACATACCCTAAACTGTGTCCGTACGCATATAAAATGTGCAAGTTCGTGGTCGTTTGAACTTCGCAGTTGCGGTGATCTCGTAAGCATTGGCGAATGCTGATTGGTTATTGCATACAATTATTTGATGAAAAAAAGGGCGTGTTCAATTTTATAAAATGTTTCGGAAATCTCATAATTTTAAGATGTGAAAGCTAGATTTTATAAAATGTACGTTTTATGAAAGGTTTTATATAAAAATACAGAAAATATCACCGAGTGGAACAGGCATTAGCAACTCCTAGGAGCGTGTTGAAGGCGGGAGGGGCAGTGTGCGATGCTCCCTGCGAGGACAGAGGTTCGCGAGAAGGCAGCGGCGGCGGCGGCGGCGGCGGCTTGAAGGCGTGCCAGCGCTGCCTCGTCCGTAAACAGCACGAGAACTGGTCCGTTAATGGCGCAACTTTCGTAATTGGACCTCCCACAAGTATTAAAACACTTTGTCTTAGCGGGTTGACCGCACTCTTTGTTGTTTAATGCGAGCCGTGACCTTAAGGCAAATGGGGGCCACCGGCCGAGGAAGCGGCGCCTGAACGGAGGGGCTGCGTCACGCTACGCGAGAGAACGCCCTGTGGAAATCTGCGTGCACGGCAATTCGAACTTATAACTCAGGACAATGCATTTACTAGACATTATTTAGTTAATAGAAAATGTAATGCTATGGACCACAATAGTGTAATGCAAGTTATTTACACATACATGTTGTAAGACATCGTATTACGATATGATATTTGAGAATTTTCATACGAGGCCGTTAGGCTGAGTCTGATAACCAATGAAGTGTTGTAATTAGATGTTACGATAGGAATATCGTGCAATATCTAATCCACTATGTAAAAAAATCAGTGAACTATAGTTTTCATTTCAATTTCATTATCCTGCGAAAGCTGACTTAATGATACAGATAGTATTTTATTGAGCCGTGGGTTAGTTCTAATTTACTTATATTACGAAACTGATAATTATTGTTAATAGTGGGTCATGGATTATTACACTTACAATAACTCTTATTAAGAGACAGATCCCAGTTTTGTGAAGTTTGTTTTAGGTAACCAAAGTCGATAAAAAATGTAATAACATTCTGAACAACAATCTAATTTTCAACGAAAATTTGCATACAGGACCAGGTTATACACTTCTGTAATGTTCTGAAAGTCATATTTCAGTTTTCTCTATAGGAGACTGAAAAATTGAGAATATGTGAAGATATGACCTTTAGGCGCTGCAGCTGAGAAGGGAAGTAGGGTAAAACTAAAAACGTAGCCCCGACTAAAGAGATTAGAAAACTAACTAGTACAAGAGAGTCTGTGTCATTCTGTACCACCACTATTTATTCTTTGTAAAAATCTAAAGGCAATACATCATTTGTTTACATTTCTTTTACATGCAATGAATGCATTCAAGTAGCTGTGTCGCCGATAATATTCTTGTTTTTCTTCTCCCGGTTGGTGAAAATTTTAGGCTGCGGTTTGACTTTATTAGTTGATCGTTTTATGGCCTCTCGTCTCCATATTTTTACACGCGTTGGGATATGCAGTCATAAACGTAATGAATAAGGAGCGAAAACCTTTCTAAAACACTTAGAGTAGTAACAGCTAAAACGTTACGATTCTCTTAACATTTATTTTTTGTACGATTTCTTGCGAAAGTGCTGCCATCTCTCATATTAACGATTCACAAGTGCTGTTCCTGTCAAAATCTGTGTAAATGTATTCATATCCTGTGCACCTAAAATATGAGTAAAATTGTGCCCAAGAAGCGCAAGTAATTGAGTAATAACATCGTTGGTGTTTGTAGTAAGAGATATGAGCAAGGTATCATTAGGAAGTCACTCCATGCGCTCTAAAGCCCTGTTCGCGCCCTGAGTCGAAGTAGATTCGCTTTTTGCTTCGGTCTGTAGCTGCAATGTGTCGTTCACGCTTTCTTTCCAGTGCCCGAGATGCGCAATGTATTAATTCGCTTACACTAGTATAAGAACAATAGCAATAATAAGAAGATTGGTCTCTTCGCTCGGTCAATAATGATAGCAATAACGTTCGGAAATATAATTATTAGTGGCGGGCTCCCCCAAATTAATATGTCCAGAGATCACGGCACCATTGATATACGACCCCGCCAAACATTTGTTGAAAAACACGTCCCCTGTTACGTTATACTGTTGCTAATTGTATACTGTTGGAAGTCGGCATGTGTGGTGGCGCCTACACCCGCTTTAACGGCCCGCGTATAAATCAATCCTTAATACAGTTTGACTTTTGTTGGCGCCTAAATCATGGAGCGAGCGCAGTATATTTCCCGGATCGCGGGCGACCTCGAAGGGCGTGCGCGCTCGCCACCACCTCCGACCACCCTCCCGCCACACACACACACACATACACCGGCTGCCAGAGCTCTGGGATCGGATGCCAGGTATTATTACTACCCTAAAGATTTCATGTTCTTTATGTTTTCAACATTGTTATTAGTTTGCTAGTGTTCTAGGCACCGCTCCAAACAGATATTTTTACCTAGTTTTCTTTTTTAAAGATTTAGCTTTTGACCTGTTCAGCTCGAAAATCTTAATCTTAAAATCCTATTTTCGCTTATCCTTCATTAATTTCCAAAAGTATTTGTGAAGCTGAAGATCTGCTGAAGACTTTCATACGTCAACGTAACGTCGAGCTGTTCGTCGGTACTCTTAGTTGGTATATGATGAGTTTTAGTATGCGGGCCATGAGCTACACGATAGCTTTCAGCTGATTGATATTCTTGTTATTTTAGACCCACGCTTATTGGTTTCCTATTGACACCACGATTTCTCTAATCAGTAAACTTTCAGTCAGTTCTATTAATATCAACTCTAAAATCTCTAGTAAAATTCTCTAGTATAATTCTAGTATGTATTCTAATTCTCTAGTATTCTAATTCTATAATATAAAATTATAGTTTTGAAATTATAGTATAGGATCTAGAGTATTCTAATTGTCTAGTATAATCTCTAGTATAATTCAAGTATAAATCTGACTGAGCAAATCTTAAAAATACGAGCATATTCCACCCTCATTGCACACATGCAGCAACCCGACAGGAAAACCGGCAGTTCTCTTGTCTCTGGCTTAGTGAATATAGATTGTGTGCCCACTGTCATTATCGCTACCAAAGAAGCGAGCAACGATGACGTGTCGACGGGGGCGGGTGGGGGAGGGGGCGAGGAGCGACGCAGCGCCCCCTGTACCTGGAGCCCTCTGGGCGCCCTGGAAGCGCGTAATTGCAGAGGGGAGGGCGGGGGATTGAAAAAGCACATCACGGGCCCATCGTCATCACGGCCACCATCATCATTCCGACGACGCATTGCCGTTCCCCTCCGGCCCCTCCTCGCCGTCGTCTGTAAGCCCATCTCCAGGCGGCCGCTAACGCGAACGCAATCTGCCCCTATCGGGCTGCACTCCTCATCAGCGCCCGCCCCGCGCCCGCCCCTCGCCTGGCGCCAGCGCTGAGGAGCGACGGCGGGGGCGCCTGCTCCCCAACCAAATCACAACCACGAAAAAGTTGTTTGTGAGCGCGCAGGGAAAAAGGAAGGAAAGAAAGGAGGCGATAAAAGAGCGCGCCAAAAGAGGCCGCGCAGGGGAGAGGCGGGGGGGGGGAGGCGAGGGGCGGCCGGGCGGTCGCCCGGCGCGACGGACAGACGGCTGGGAGCGGAGAGGCGGCGGCGGCGGCTGCAACATATTTTTCAAGCAATTTTCGTTGGCTTGACCTGACTCGGGCTTGTAATTACACCCCCGGTCGCGGCCCGGGCGGCGCGTCCCGCCGCTCCCCGCTGCCCCCGCCCCTCCCCCATCCCCCTCGGTCCGCCCCCTCCCCACCCTGCCCGCCGCGCCGGCCGCCGAGTCTCCCTGGCAAAAGGCGCAAGCCCTAGCCCCTATAATTTCATCACACGTAGGCGCACGGCCGACCCTTGTGCGGGACGGCGGCGGGGGAGGTGGCTGCAGCCGAAGTACGGACAGGGAGACGAAGAACCGAAAGGAAAATAAATGTGAAAAAGATGTAGAAAGAAACGAAGAAAAGAGTACTCGGAGGGAGGAATACGAGGGAAGAAGACGTTGGGAAAGGGAAAAATAAAAATAAAATAAAAACTTCAGTGTAGAAAATGATGAGACGAACAGAAAAAATAAAGAAAAAGAGGAGTAAGACGACTCACACTTCAAAGTAAAGCTGGAGACAGTTGAGGAAGAAGGAAAAGAAGAGAAAAGAAGAAAGGAGATAGGATAAGAATGGACCAAATTAGTACATTTTGTAATGTTCAAAGAAGAACAAGACAGCAGAAAATTTATTGAGGAGAGAAGAAGCCTGTTGTTTGAGGAGAGAAGACAAATTTGATAACAAAGGAGAGCAGGGTTTAAATTTTGATTTTTTATAAAAATTCTGAGTACCAATCATTAGGAAAGAATAAAAGTTGAATTTCTGATGTGACGTATATAGTAATATATATATATATATATATATATATATATATATATATATATATATATATATATATCTATATATATAAAAGAAAGTCGTGTTAGTTACACTATTTATAACTCAAGAACGGCTGTACCGATTTGGCTGAAAGTTGGTGAGCATGCAGCTTAGGGCCAGGAGACGGACATAGGATACTGTTTATCCCGTTCGACAGCGTTCCTGTGTGAGAACGCACGTTTTCACGTGATTTCGCATGTTAGCGGTCATTGTTGCCTGTGGTAACCCATTGTTGTAACGCCGCACTGATAACAGAAGGCGATAATGATAGCCGCCTTTCGTTCGCCGTTATCTATATATATAAAAGAAAGCCGTGTTAGTTACACTATTTATAACTCAAGAACGGTAGTACCGCAAGGATAGTACAACAACAAGGAGTGCAACAAGGATAGTACAGTTTCTCACAGTGAGTGCGATGCGAAAAAAAGACTGAACCGACTGTTAAGGCGGAACAGAGTTCGCCGGGTCAGCTAGTCTATATATATAAAAGAAAGTTGTGTTAGTTACACTATTTATAACTCAAGAACGGCTGTACCGATTTGGCTGAAAATTAGTGAGCAGGAAGCTTAGTGCCAGGAGACGGACATAGGATACTGTTTATCCCGTTCGACAGCGTTCCTGTGTGAGAACGCACGTTTTTGCACGTTTTCGCGTTTTCGCGTGATTTCGCATGTTAGCGGTCATTGTTGCCTGTTGTAACCCATTGTTGTAACGCCGCACTGATAACAGAAGGCGATAATGATAGCCGCCTTTCGTTCGCCGTTATATCTATGTATAGTCGTGTTAGTTACACTATTTATAACTCAAGAACGGCTGTACCGATTTGGCTGAAAATTGGTGAGCAGGAAGCTTAGAACCAGGAGACGGACATAGGATACTGTTTATCCCGTTCGACAGCGTTCCTGTGTGAGAACGCACGTTTTTGCACGTACGCAGTGCAACAAGGATAGTACAGTTTCGCACAGTGAGTGCGACGCGAGAAAAAGATGGGACCGGCTGTTAAGGCGGAACAGAGTTCGCCGGGTCAGCTAGTATATATATAAAAAAGAAAGTCGTGTTAGTTACACTATTTATAACTCAAGAAAGGCTGAACCGATTTGGCTGAAAATTGGTGAGCAGGAAGCTTAGAGCCAGGAGACGGACATAGGATACTGTTTATCCCGTTCGACAGCGTTCCTGTGTGAGAACGCACGTTTTTGCACGTTTTTACACGTTTTCGCGTGATTTCGCATGTTAGCGGTCATTGTTGCCTGTTATAACCCATTGTTGTAACGCCGCACTAATAACAGAAGGCGATAATGAAAGCCGCCTTTCGTTCGCCGTTATATCTATATATAGTCGTGTTAGTTACACTATTTATAACTCAAGAACGGCTGTACCGATTTGGTGAGCAGGAAGCTTAGAGCCAGTAGACGGACATAGGATACTGCTTATCCTGTTCGACAGCGTTCCTGTGTGAGAACGCACGTTTCTGCATGTTTTCGCACGTTTTCGCGTGATTTCACGTGTTTTCCCGTGATTTCGCACGTTTTCGCGTGATTTCGCGGGTTTTCGTATGTTTGGGCGGAACGGAGTTCTCTGTTAAGGCGGAACAGAGTTCGCCGGGTCAGCTAGTTTGTCATAAATAAGGATATCCATTACATTTCGTAATTTCATGGAATTTCCGGTGTTTCATTAAAAACCTCATAGTATACTGGATGACGCATATATCACTGAGTACTTTTATTTATAGTAAATATTTGCATCTAATTTGGTACTAGAAGTCAGACAGGTGAAACTAATTGCTTCCAGCTGCTCTTGCTGGAGTTTGTTTATTTTGTTGATTTAAAATGAATGTTATCTGCTTCCCAGTGGTTTACAACAATGGTTAGTTTCGACAAATAACTTACGAGTCACTCGGTATTTATATTGAATACTCAGAATCTTTTGAAAATGCACCTTCTATTATTTAACAAATAAAAGATGATCAAATAGAAACCATTATTGTGTTTTCTTTGAAAGAGAATGAAAATAGATCACAAGCAAAAGAGGCTTTCCTTTAAGGAGCTGTCAATTTGAGAGTCTCAAGCTTTTCTTAGGCCCTAATTTAGACGAACGATAAGACATTAAAGGTGTTTCAATGTTAGAAATATGTTATATTTGTGGTCAGACCTTCAAAAAAGACATCTGAAAGGAACTCTCAAAACTTTAGAGAATTTGATTGGAATGATTTATCATTACTGAATATTTCAACATTTACAATTGAATAAAAGCTCGTTTTAATATTATAGACACCATGACTTCTACAAAAATGTATGAATAATATGTTAATAAGATAATAGCGGTCATTGCAAATAGGTTACACAAAAATGCCAATCTTTTTTCTTTATGTTTCTTTTTAATAATGATTACCAGGAATATACCTATTTTCAAATGAACTGGACAAATTAACTTCATTGTCATATTACAACAGTGCATCTCTATTTTTATTGACGTCACCATGTAGGAGTCAATGTTCAAATTCAGAATTTACCTATTACTTTTACATTACTGGCTAGAAAAAGATTCACATATGCTTCTCTGCTGAAAGTCACTGTTATTTTACACATAATTGTTAAAATGATTTTGAGGATAATATTAATTAAACTAACATAATAAAGTGCCAATCGAGCCAGTTTCATTTACTACACCTTGCGTTACCTTACATAAGTGTTCATTTAGGACCCCAATTTCTGGATTTTACATACATAAAGTTTGCAACCAACCAAAGCTGTCAATCGATGACTGTCGAAAAAAATGCACAAATAAGGTAATTGATGGCTTGCCTCAAGCCATTAGTAGCATGATTATTTTACTTTATTCTCCTGAGAATAAATCAAATAACACTTTTCCAATAACATGTAACACTTGTATTATTTGAAAGATAAATGGATGTTTTTTTATTTCGTAATATGGAAGACAGTTAACTTAAAAAATCACAATTCAAACTTCAAAAAACATTAATGTTCATTAATTAGCATCCAATATGTATAAGGAAATACCTCTATTAACTGTTTCCAGTTACCTTTCTGAAACATCACAAGAGTACCTTCAATAGTTATTTACGATATTAGTGTCGTAATACATCTGATTACAATACGAGATTGGGAAATTGCCAAACGAGGCCGTTAGGCTGAGTTTGGTAACCAATTGAGTATTGTAATCAGATTTATGACACGAATATCGTACAACGTTTTATCCACTTTGTAAAAATTTGTTAGATTTAAGATTCAAATTTTCATTTAGTATTCACATTTTCTCCCTTTTAGTGGCGACACTGTTCTTAACAAGGAGAACAGTTGAAATGCGCATGGTGTACACATTTCGACAACATGAGCGAATGCAGTTCAGACTCAGAAATAGAAATAGCAGCAAATGCTGCTATAGATTCTTTGTTACCATACAAATCAAAGAAGAAATATGAGCGTGTGTACTCAATTTTTAAGGATTGGTGTGAATACAAAAACGTTCATTGCATATCAGGAAAAGTTTTAATGGCTTACTTTTGCGGCAAGTCAGAAAAGGAAAAACAGAGTAGTCTTTGTACCCACTTTTCTATGCTGAAGAGTACTTT
>BLKR01011706.1:0-28702 GCA_011170035.1 Teleogryllus occipitalis
TTTTGTTTTACGCCGTGCGCCATTTTTCGCGTTTGTAGGCATTTACTCTTTTCTAAATTACATAGCGCTGGGTTGTTCTAGCATTTTAGAATAAATGGCACTGAATTCAGCAAACTCTGGGCTACAAATCGAAGTATTATTTACCAAACTCACTTGTTTTTATTTGGAAAATATTTGCAACGAAATCTAATGAACGCGAATGAACTAATTTCGATTTTCAGAGAATAATTTCTCAAAGAAGGAATAGAATTAGTGCCGTAATTTTTTCTGTAAAATATCAAACGTAAGCTACTTATCCCCTGAACATTACATCCTCTTAAAAATTGAAATTTTGATTTTTTTTCAATTTTCGCTGTTGGGGACCAGATAAAAATCTGAAAATTACACCCTAGATCGCTATAATACCCAACTTCAGTCAAAATCTCAACTTTTAGATTCAGCTAAAAGTATTTTTTTTTAAATGTAAACTTACGCAAAATAAGCCTTCATTTCTACATTGGGAATAAGTTGTGACAGGTAATTATCTTATTATTTTGAACCTATTTTCCACTAAAATGTTCACTGATTAAAAATAATGAATTGCACTTAATTATTAATACACATAACGTTGTAACAATTTATTATTAATAAATATTTTGCCTAATTTATAACTTTGAAAATTATTTGACTTTCCTTTAAAACAAAATCAATTGTAATTGAGAATAAGATCATCTTGGTGTTAGAAACTATACAGGCTAATATAAAAATTATTTATGAAAGATATAAAATAAATAAATTTAGCATTTTGTTTATTTTTCGCGTTTAAAACCGCCATTCCTCTTATTATTTCTGAACGTTTCATCAGATATATGAATGATCGCTCAGTACTTCTTAGTTGTAACGATCGCGACTGAAGAAACAATGAGACAATCAGAGGATGTTGGGTCAGAAGGTGCCTTCGAAGCTACTGCGAAACTCGACTCCACACCTCTTATATCTTCTGAGAATATCGACAACCTGAGGTTCGTGCATCTGACAGAACCAACGCGATGAGCCGAAGCCGAGGATTAAATCGCTTTCGAGATCGCTCAGGCTTCTGATACGTGTATGAGATTGTTGCCTTCCCTTTCCATCAAAAGGTGTCGCAGTTTCTGTGACTTTTTGTACAGTTATGTGACAGTTGATAAAAATGGAGTGTTAGTGTTGTATAGGTGAGTTTACTAACGAAGTTTGCTGTGTATGAAGTTTTTCCTAAGAACGTTAAGTCAATTAAAGATTTTGGTGAAGAAAAACTGTTGTTTTCGTTAAGGCTAAATGTACCGACACTAGTTCAATTTGTCGCCACCACGTGGCAGCACCAAAATAAGCAAAATTTATTAGACCGATAACGTCTGAAGAAATGGTCCGATTTTCGATCTGTAAACGGCATTGGACTCCTTTTTATGTGAATTTACGCTATGAAGCCGTTTTTTCAAAAAAATATTTCCAAAATTAAAAAAAAAATTCTTATGGTTTCAGGAAGAAATTAAAAAATGTGAGCTTGTAGCGCGATCACGACATGCTTCCTGAATCCAACGCCGTGTCAATCATGCAAATCGGATGAATAGGAGCGGCGTAAAGTGAAATTTGAAAAACACCTTCCCCCCCTTTACCGCTCCACACCGTTGCGTCACCCGACCCTTGTGGGCCCTCCCTCCACGCAGCCGAACGGCCAAACCCGGCGGCCTGCGGCGCGAAAGGAGGCCAAACTTTTAGGTAGGCAAGCCAGGCAGTCTGTTTATGCTTTCGTCCCTTTCAATCTCAATATATTTTTCTCCACATATCAAACTAGTGATGCTGTAACATAACCAAACGGTCTCTTATCATCTGTAATAGTCGTATTTTGTAGGTATATATCTCGTTCACATATTTCCGTCTTCCTTCGAATACCATCAAAAAATTATTTGAGGCATTACTCAAATTATCGATTCCGATTTGGAAACTGATTTCAAAAAGAAAATTGAACTAATTGTGTAGATATCACCCATATTCCATGTCCTAACATCTTATTTAACATACATTTTACTTCTAAGATCTTCCGTTATCATTCCACTACCAGAAAGAATGAGCCGAGATTACGCACGAGCACTTTTATCCTGCGACTCGGTTTTTGATCTAAAAACGGCGTTTGTCCCCTTGATAGATTTCACCTGTTGAATCTGTTTTCCTAAGTAAAATCGCCGAAGCTAATTTTAAAAATTTTTTCGTACTTTTGGACAAATTTGAAAAAGTGGTATAATAGCACGCAGGCGAGAATCCAACGCCATATCATACACTGAAATAGGATAAATATAATTCTATAGACAAATGTAGAAAACAGAAAATCTTCAGTAATGTCAAAAATCCTGTTTCGCGGCACTGCCCGAAATACACTTTTCTTCACGTAACACACTCGCTCAGTATTGTCCTCAAAACTCACCGGTTGTTCCGTGTACACGTCTTCTTCAAGGACATCGTTCAAAAAAGCGGTTTTGACTTCAAATTGAGAGAGCTTCATTCCAAATGCAGCAGCTACCACCAACAAGATCCGGATGGTTTCATATCGTGCAACAGGGTTGAATGTCTCTTCATAATCAATTCCCTGTCTTTGTACGAAACCTTGTGCAAACAATCGAGTCTTGAAGCGGATTTTTCCCCTGTCCAATAGATTCTGGCAGAAGATCCAACGATTCTTCAAGATTTGTACATATTTTGGACGTTTGAATTCTTGTTTTCAATGATCGACGATTCGGCCATGTAGACAAAATCTCCGCTGGTCATCCACGATGATTTCTTCGATTCACGTTTGCTTTTCCTTGTTATCTCTTGTTTGGCACCTTCTTTAGCTAGCTCATCACTTCCTCCGGAGCGCGACACTGATGCAAATTCTTCAGCTTCACTCCATTCTTCCTTTTCATCGTCGTTGATTTTTTCTGGCTTCCTTACATCAGACGATGCGAGTTTTCATATGAATCTTCAAGCTTGTCGGTATTGAGGCGCACATTGCAGACACCTTCAGGCTTGAATCTCCCATCGTGGCTAAGAACTATCTTCATTTTGGTTGGAATCCAGACCCTAAATCCATCCCTGTCATTCACGTATCCTACCAGATGTCCGTGAACTGCTTTATCGTCAGACTTAGAGCGGAAGTTCTTGTTGATGTGTACGTAGCATTCTGTTCCTAAGATCTTCAAATGACTGAGACTTCCTGCTGTTCGTCCATGTCACAATTCATAAGGAGACTTATTTTTAATGGAAGACTCTCCTGTGCGATTCAAGAGGTATGTGGCAGTATTGCATGCTTCTGCTCACAGCTCTTTCGGCAACTTGCTTGGATTCAAGATGGAACGCGCGCACTCGACAATGGTTCGATTTTCACGCTCTGCAACACAATTTTGCTGTGGTGTATACGGCGCAGCAATACAGTGTTCTATGCCCCTGCTTGCTAGCAATTCAGAGACCTTACTGCTTCATTCAAGAACTATTCCAAAACAGTGCCAATTTCACTTTTCTGCTTCAAAAAGAAACCTCGTCGATACTTGCTAAAATCGTCTTTAAAACACACATAGTAGCGCATCGTTCCGCGGAAAGATCTCGCGAGAGATTCAGTCGACATGGGTCCGTTCACATTGGCGTGGATTTGTTCATCAGTTACCATCGGTCGATTCATCCATTTGTTGAATGGCAATCTATTCATTTTTCCCAGTGCACATCCATCGCAGAATTCTTCCTCGTCCTCATCCACGTTGATGTTCATATGCTTCAAGACACTCTTCACATGTTTGTTGAAGGCCAAACCTTTCATGATAAACTTGCAATGTCTGCGATGATGTCGCTATTTTCACTTGAACTTGTTGCGCTGGCTTCACAATGCTCATGTTCAATACATAAAGACCATGACTGACATATCCTGTCATCATCCTTTTTCCGGTGACATGATCTTCAGTGCTGACACTTCGATCATCAAGTCGAGTAGAAAAATCCTTTTTCGCAGCCGCTTTCACGGAAAATAAATGGGCACTTTCTTCGGGAACATACGAAACAATTTTCAGTACGGTATTCGACCAAGCATTATTCGGACGTACTTGAATTCACACTTCCTTGTCCATGAGCCAGCATATTTACACCTTGTTTCCCGAGCGAAATCTTTTCAGGAACGGCAACCTACTCATACGATCTAAAATACTGTTTATTCGCGGTGATGTAATTTGTGGCGCCACTGTTACAGAACCACTTGTCGGATTCAATATAGTTATCGACTGAGACACACATGACATGTGTCATAAACACCACATTTGCATTAGACTAACGTTTGTTTCCAGGAGCACCATTAATCTTCTTCTCCGGACAATCAGTCGCCCAATAACCCAACTGCTTACATTTATGACATGCAAACTTCTGTTTTGCACGTTGAACATTCTTCTTTGATTTTTCTCCGGTTATGATGAGGATTCTTGTTAGGACCACCGCGTGCAACAAATTCAATCGATTCGACGTTCCCGTGATCACGCAATTCAATCTCGCACAATTATTCAATCAATAAATTCACAGTTTGTTTTTGTGACGAAATCGTGTCCCATAAGTCTTTAAAATTGTCCTATTCTTTTCCCAACGTAGATAAGATTCGGCCATTCAAAATTCTCTTGGACAAAGTATTTTCTTCATTCTTCGTAAATTCATCATTCAAATCCATCAACGACTTCTGCAATTTCGCGACATGCGTACTGATGTTTTCTTTGTCGTCACGCGACACGCGGAAAGATGACTCGATCAGCATATTCAGCCGTTGGGTACTGCTACGTTCAAACCGTGCACTAAGTTTTGTCCAAATTTCTTTAACACTGGTGCACGTCCACGCGAGCTAGGCAATAGTTTTTCCTCGCTCACTTGCTAACAAATTTGCCACTTTAGCGTCGTCCTGTTTCCATTGCTGCAGAATTGCTTGTTGTGCCGCAGTTGCATCATCTCCCAAAACAGGACACGCTCACGAACCGTTAACAATGTCTTCTGGTTGATGTACACGCAACACCATCGAAATATGTCATTTCCACTTTGCCCAGTCTTCAGGTCCTTCAAGCTTATCCACTTTCATTTTGTAGTCACTCCCGGTAGCCATTTTTTCACACCCAAAGTTCCTGTTCAGACGTATAAAAAACACGTGTTCTTCGGACGTTCAATTTCGGATCCACTCACTTGAGAATACGATTCACACGTGGCGCGGGCCCATAACCTGTTAATTTATTTGTATAAAATTTATTTTATTTGTAATCTTGAATATACAAAGTAAAAATATTAGCGTCCGTCATAAAGCAAGCCCGAATACACACGGACTCGACATATCAATCTAACCTGTTCTCAGTTCAAATCAGCGGCGGCTAGTAGTAGGGTAGTGCCAGTGTGCCATGGCACCATCAACAAAAAGGAAGGGAAAGAAATTTTTCACCACAAAGTGTGTGTAATGCTCTATCAATATTCTCTTCAAACGCACAGGGCGTAATGCTGTCGGCTTCCTCCTGAACCTCTGAGCCACCTACAGATTGGCACAGTGTCTGCCCATTTAACTCTGTATGAAGAACGCTGAATTGATTTCTATGCGTCTCTTATGTATCACACGGTGCCAAGGTGGAAGTGGCACAGTAGTTCACGTTCTGCTCAACAGAGTGCACCAATAGCACTGTCTTCATCGAGCAATCTCTCGCTCAGGATGAACCCGATGCTCTGGTGTTTCGCACATGGAGAGGCCGCGTTCTCCGTGGGCGAGGCGAACTCAGGATGCTATGGGATTGAGATTACTGTGGGCGCTCAGGCTTTCAGGCAGAGAATTTTTATTTGATCTCATTGTTTTTAGTTTGTTTTGAGTTTAATCTTCATTACAAATTAATAAACATGGTCACTAAATAATTAAATTTTGTTGCTCATGAATTTTATTTTAGAGATTACTAATTATATATTTTAATTTAGGCGGTATTTTACATGAAGCCCCTGGAACATTTTAAAAATTTTCAAAAAATGGCATCAAATTTATTTATTAAATTTTGACCTTGAATAGCGTAAAGGACACTTAAGAGAATAGTGCAGGTCTAATTTCCATTAAAATCCCAGATTATTTGAAAATTACAAAAAATGAATATTTTTTCGGTGTCTTCCTACAACTACGACTGGACGGTGTCATGCATCAACTGGCTATGCGACATTATACAAGTTTTGAGATAACCGTATTCAAAGATTTTTTTACATTTTCAGCTCTAAAAACTGTAATTTAATAATTTCTGTCTTGATAATCACTTACGTAACAATATTGCATATGCTGATTCGTACTGCATGAGTAAAAATTCCCTATATTAATGGTCAATATTTTCATATTGCATTTAGACGGAACGAGAATATTGTCATTAGAGTTTTGCAACAATCCGTTAAGCGCCACGAGAGGGCGCTTACCTTGTTGATGCGTTTTAGTATGGCTGGTAATTGTTTAGTAGTTTGTTATGTATCAAGCGCCAAAACAAGACGTATAGACTGTCGATGCAAAATAACATATCACGGTGTTTCGGTGTTTCTACGCGTAACACAGTTATTTGTTTTGACATTTGTATACATAACATTAACGTGCGAAATAAACGTATTCATACAAATACTCACGAAAAACAGAAAATAATGCAAAAATTAACTGAACCATTGTCAAAATTTTATTGAATCAGTTATTTTTCATTACAGAAAAACATAATTTTTCAGGAGATTGTTCACTAAATTCGAATGACAGTAAACACATGCCACCTGAACCCTAGCGTAGTTGACCGTCGTCATTTCCTCCCTTCTCTCTTTTTACTTCGCTTATTGGCAATTGAATCTTATTTTGACAATGAACCACGTTTTTGCTCATATGACTAAAATTCAGGATATTTCAAATGCATTTTTCCAAATTCATTTCTGACTTTCTCATTAGTAATGAATGAAGGCCCGGATAATTAATCACTTATTTTTCTAAGTTAACTTAGTCAAGTCAAATCAACGATTTATTCACGTTTCATTTCAGATAGTGACTAAAAACGTTGACTTTTTAGCATATATGACATATTGTGGCGTCATACGGGTGTAATCAGAACACAGACGAGAGTGTGTTGTAAGAACAGTAGGTTTATTCATAATCTAGACCGTAGTCACAAATAACCAATTGCTAGGAGAGATATTTTGCTGAACGGCTACCACACCGCAACATACTACCAATGTTCCCCTGTGCGGAGCCCGGCTCTACCCTGAGATCGACAACATGTCTCGCTAGTCACGACAATGAATTGCCGGCCCCTTGCCCCCGTGCACCACTCGCACAGACTTACGCACAACCTGCCGCCGACGCTGCTGGGAAACAAGAAGATCGAGGCATTGTTGTCGTGAACTTATATAGGCCCTTTCGGCGCTACCCGCCGCCCCCATTGCCTCCGCCCTACCACGCCACGTCCACGCTTGAACGGGAAGTCCCGGTGCCTCATCACCTCGCGCCTTTGTTACACATCCGGCGGTGCCCGCCGTCTGCCACGTGCTGGTCTCCGTGTTTTAGCGCGACACGACGCTACAATATTATACCCGAAAGAACATGTATTCACATATTTTACTCCTTAGAACATATTTCTGAATATATCGATTATTATGTACTCGTAGGCTTCCGCGGCTCGCGTCGATGAATTCTTGGCTGTCCGGGTGACGCCGCGTAGTGGGCTGAGAGGCCGACGTTTCGCCTGACATGTCGCAGGCTTCCTGTCCAGGCGTCAATGTCCTGAGGAAGCCTGCGACATGTCAGGCGAAACGTCGGCCTCTCAGCCCACTACGCGGCGTCACCCGGACAGCGAAGAAGTCATATCGATTATTAGGCAATTTTTTATATAATTCATTTTATTATGTGTTTTTTGATAAGGAAATAACGGGGCAAACAATTCAGCATTCTCAAATACTTTTCCTGCAGCCTCGTCTCTAAAAGTGCTAAAACGGTATTGCATCGTGTTAAAATGCGCCTGTCGACGAAAACTGGCGAAACACAAAACGGCAAGGCATCTATGCAATCCATAACTTTCTGTGTGTTAGTTCCATACGTGTTCTTCCTACAGTTTCCCTTACAGTTCAATCTATAGTGGTCGCTAATGACCTAGCTGTTGATGCGACCTTAAATAAAATGAAAAAAAAAATTGTCCGTTGATTGCGGTATTCAAAAATTGTTAGCTTACTTCGATGTAATCAAGGCGTGTGAAATATATTTTTTCTTTTCTGCATAACATGCTGCAAAAGTTAGATATGGCTACTGTTCCTAGCTATCGCAATAAAAGTAGATATCACCACAGGCGCTTGAAATTGGTTGATTTGGACATTTTCAAGTTATAACTGAGATTTTGAACCAAAAACAATTATATACTTTGCTATTTCCAGTAATGCGAGTAAGTATGTTCTTTTGTAGCATGCCTGTAGTAATGCGAGTAAGTATGTCATTTTGTAGCATGTAATTGTCATGATTGTTTTCCACTAAGCAATTATTTCAACTGTACATACGGAATTTCGTTTATAAATCGATTTGTTACGGTTGTCTCCCGGTCGATTTTGAGCTAGCATTACTGTCAATTTTGATTCGAGATCGGCGGCCGGGGATATTTTATGTGCCGCCAAAAGTACTTTTTACTTTCTCCCTACGGAGTAGAGAGAAAGTTATGAAATGCTGCGCGAAAAAATGGCGAATTTTCGCAGAAAAACTATTATTACAGGGTCCTGATTTCGAAAAATGGATACATCCGGTTGCATAATTTAGAAAAAAATCCTCTATCGCCTGGAGTAACCAGAATCCATGTTTTGTGGCCCACCGAAAAACCGAATGACGGCAAAACGTCTGTCCGTCTGAGAACAACGCTAGCAGCTAAACCGTTAATCCGATTTTCTCCAAAATTGATATTTACCAATCTGACCGATGTCACGGTCCCTTGAATTTGAAATCAATATTTCAATTTTGCGGGGTACTTTACATGAAGCCCCTGGGATATTTTCGAAATTTTCAAAAAAGTCTCCATCGTTTTTTGTTATATTTTGTTGTTGGATTGTGTGAGGGCGTTTAAGAGAGGTCGTTTAAAAGAGGTGGTGCAGGTTTCATTTTCCTAATTTTTCGAAAATTGCAAAAGTTCAAAATTTTTTTCGGTGTCTTTCTACAACTAAAATATTAAAGATAAAGATTTGTTCCCTTAATTAAATCGTTTCCTTAAAAATAGATTTTGAAATACGGCCATATACAAATTTTGGGAAATTTGAGTACTTTTCGTGTAATTTTGCGTGAAAATACGAAGGAGAAAGTTTTCCTGAGTACTTTGTACGAAATGAAGTTTTATATATAGATTTTAGGATAATTTGAAACAAAGCCCGTCAATTTTATAGCGCCCAAAAGAGTATATTTCAATATTAATGCATATTTGTGCCTATTTCACTTTTACAAACATAAAATGAGATTAGTTTGCATAATTTCCTTTGTCTGTGGCCACTTTTAACTTTTTTCTTCTATGTTGGCACAACAGACAGCATGATGTTAATTTTAAGTAAGCGGGAAATGCATATACTGGACAAGGATCTTGCGATATTAGTCTCCATGCCACTACTGTCTGACCCCCGCTTCTGAGATAAAGCGATTGAATTTCCGCGAAAGAAAAGTGACCGATAAGAGACATTCATTTTCTCTTGAAAACTTGAGAAAGTATTAATCGCGCAAGTTTTCTTGAAGGATGGCTTGGAGCAATGCGGGTAGAGTGGGGATATTATTTACGACATCGGCCATGCGATTTTATGAAGCAATGCAAATCTCTGGAATATCAGTCATGCCTTCGCAACTTTCTCAATAATTTGAGAGCTAATTTTCCCAGGAGTTCGAGGCATCTCCTGCGATGGATCAGGATCTGCTTTGGCCATTTATTTAGATATTACTTAGAAAAATACGACCAGGAGCTCTCGGTTTCAACAGTAAATATATTTCCTTACGCGCCAATGTTAGGAATGTTGTCATCAATGCTCGCTGGAGCTTTGGTCTTCAACTGTTTACTGTTCTAGGGAGGGGGAAGCAAGGTCATCGTTCAAGAAAAGTGGCGCGGGTAATATTACTAATTTATTGTGAGGCAAAAAAACGGTACGAATAATTCTAACCAGCGGACAAACAATTTAACTTGTTCATAAATAGTATTATCGCAAAAGATACAATACTGATTCTATGTAATATTAATTTATGTTTTTATCTTTGTGATAAAAAGTCTATATAAAATGGTAGAATGTGTGATGTGTGTAGAAAATTGTGTGTTTTTGGGCCCATTCTACCAATTAAAAAGCCTAACTGAGATGCTGAAAGAACCTATTTTAAGCACCTAAAACACATCTTTTAAAACCTACAAATCCTACCCCGTCTAGTGATAAGATTCGGCGCGGTCCTTACGTCTCACACCGGTTCATTTTTATTTATTCACAGGTTCTTGTATATGAAATACATTTTTCTGTATCCATTTTTTCAAATACATCAACAACTCATTATATTAAACTATTTATAAAGTCGACATCTAAAAGGAACTTTTTATATTTGTTTTCCAGTTATCTGTATATTTCCATTCTTTCTCTTGCAAATTTTTGTTTCAAACATTTGGATTATTTCTTCATTTCATATGTTTTGGTCTCCCTCGCTTTCTTTTACCAATTGAACGTAAAGAGGAAAGATGTACATTTTTTCTCTATGATTTGGAAACTACTCAAAACCTTTTTCAGATATCCTATCATCTTTCATTCTTTTAACATAGTCATACCAGGTTAATTGTTTGTCGTTAATAAATTCTAAAATTATAATAAATTTTACTAATTTTTCTCGTATGTTTACATTTCGAATCCGAATTGTTATCCTTGATGTTTAATCAAGCAACTCCTTAAAAAATTAATTTCCATTTCTAGTAATTTATTTCTTTAATTTTGTGTTAATTTCCATGTTTCAGATACATACGTCACTACACTTTGTACTATTTATTATTTTGCATATTGAAATATAATTTTAATTTGAAATACTTTGGTCCCAAAAATTCCATTTAATATAGAAGAAATTATTCTAATTTTATGAATTTTGTCTCTAATATTTTCTTGGGATTGTCGCGAGCGGTGATCACGTTGGAAACCCATTGGTATAGTTGGTATTTTTTAACGTGGCATCTCAAGGTCACGCGCGAAAGAGGGAGAGGGAAGATAGACTCCAATGGGGAGATGCAACGTCACTACAGCACTGACATTTACGGCTCTCGTTTGGAGTTTGCCTTCCCTCTCTCTCTTTCGCGCGTGACCTTGAAATGCCACGTTTAAAAAGCCAAGTATATCTTCTCAGAGGAACGTGGTGAGGTTCCGTTCTAGTCGGTAAGACAACGCAGCTGGCGGGCCAGCGGGCTGGCAAAGGGCCTCTTTTATAAAGTGAAAGGAGGTCCTGGTCAGCGGGACCATCCTTGTGGTGGTGACCGTGGCCATCCACGACCGTCTCTAGCAGACTATACTTGGGTTTTTCTAACCTGGCCGATGTCACTTCATCAGCTAGTACGGTGTCATCCAATCGAGAGCCAAAACGTCATCAGGGTGACGTCACTGTGGTGACGTTTAGCTCCCGATTGGACGAAACCGTAACAGCTGCTCAGTTGTCATCAGTCAGGTTACAGAAACCCAAGTATAGAGACAGCTTACTAGAGTCGGCCGTGGACCATCCCAGCACCTGACGTCGTTATGGAAACAAATCCCTCTCCACCACGCGATATTTCCTAAAAAATTCCCTCCGCCAAGAGACAATCTTTTTCTTCCCTTCACTTCACTTCGCGACGTTGGCGCATTCTAGCGGAGGAAGGAGAGCTATTTATAGGAAATATAATTCTCCTCCTGACAGTGACTGAACTTAATCTAACTATTTAGCTAGTCTTAAAAACTCCGACACCGTTGGAACTTGAACCCCAACAACCTAAACTGTTTTTGCCCTGAGCTAACTCATCTGGTATTTTACTTTGAGCAGCCCTTTTTTTGAATTACATCAAAAACATAACAAAAAGATACCTCATTGAGTCCAAAGGACAGAATCCTTTATAATGTACAGTCATTATGAAGTGAGGCTACACAAATTATTTGAGCATTGAATTCAGATGCCCTGGATGCATGTGCTTCATTCACTGAAGGTCTCTCTTGGAGGCAGTCATAAGAAAGAAAATTAAACTTCACATTGATGTGTTTAAATTATTCCTTTAATGTGGACAGAGATTATATCTACAGAACACGCAGTGGGTTCACATGATATGCACAACTCATGAACTTTGATATGATTTAAGGCAATTCTTCATTGCTATAGAGACATGAAATTAGCCATTAGGAAGTATTATTATATCTCACATGTAGGTAACAATGGACATGGAACTATATTCAGTTCCGTTTGTTCATTTCACAGAAATGGAATGTTTCACACAAGTTTTTCTTCTTATAGTAATAGTAATCTCTATGTTTGAAAACTGTTTTAAGTAACATTGAAAGATGTCATTGCAGTATGTCATTGTGAAAATGGATGTACAATTTTTTCACATTACAGAGAATATCTGCAACTTAACTGAACTTTAAATGGAACATGCCTCTTTTGCTGGTCAATTAATACATAATAAACAGATTAAATATTATATATTTGAGTGAATTTTCTAAAATTAAGGGCTAATAAAATTACAATGATTAAATGAAGCTTCTATTACAAAGTGGCCATTAACTCATGGCAGTGATGGGAGATCATGGGCAAAAAACCCCATTGGATTTCTGTCTCTAGTACATTTCTCTTGCAGAAGCCCACTTTACAAGAAGAAAATATTTAAACTTCATAATTACATTAATCGTTCTGGTATAAAATATATTCTGATGCAAATCATGATCTTGTTGGAGTGCCATCTCTAAGTAGAGGTTGATAGTCCAGACTAGCTTTAGCTTTTGACTCAGCAATACAAGAAGTCAATGACAACCAACTGAATGTAGATATAAACCTACTATAACAATCAGAGAGAAAAGAGGCATGTTATATTTAAAGCATTACAGTTTAATTTGATAACTGCTGTCAGCTATAAAAATAATTCGTCTGTCCACCACTGCAATGAAATAATTTCTCATCTTATTATGTCTAGTTACATTTCTTAACAGTGCCTGACTTTGACTTTTGTGCGCCCTAGGCTGTCAAATGTTTTGGCGCCTTTTTAATCGGCTTTAAAAAAAAACAAAAAAAAACATTAAAGCTATTTATAATGTTTTGAATAAAAAATGTTGTACGATATTTGTAACCGACGCAAATATTGTGTACGTATAAATAATTGATTATACGTATTCGTATAAATTATTCTCACCTCGATATTGATTTAATAAACATACGATAATTTTGTATTCATTTTATCTGTATATACCAATGGATAATTAACACTTTCTTTTGTTACAGATATGAAAATAAATATTTCTGTAAAAAACATTCAAAAGTTCACCTTATGAAATTTTGCATCTGCTGAAATTCGCCCGCCCCCAAAAATTTCGCGCCCCTGGCTGCAGCCTACTCAGCCTATTGGGTAATCTGGCACTGTTTCTTAAACATAGTATTTCACTAACTGTAAGAAGAAACATTTGACACATTATTCCTGAATCCAGTATTCAGGAAGTATGTATTCATTTTCTTTTGGTATTTCATAAACATTGATGTGTTTCTTCTCAACATAAAATATGTTGCACACGATAATTCATAGTATTTCTGAAATGCTCACTGGAATAATTCATGAACATGATAGAGTATCAGGACACAAAAGTAAAAATTAATTCAATTTCTGAGTTGAAGTAAATCATTATCCAAATGGAGCCTAAATATCAAATTATTCAAGGCGCTTCAAGGAAAATAACTTATATTCAAAGAAGTAGTAGTAGTCTAGTCTTTTTAGATAAATAATTCATAAAATATCAACAATTGGTATTGATGAAGGGTATGAAGATACAGCTCTGAATTTTACTTATAAATCTTACAAAGTTATATATAAAAATAAACATGTTGGACTTTTTTACATGTACTATATCTACATGTAAAAGAATAATTTTCTGTGATTTGACAACTTAAACTTTGGCAACACCAGCTTCAAACACTACTCTCTATCACTTAGCAATAGCTGTAATTCTTTTGAGGTCAACTCAGTGCTAGCCTTTGGGTTTTTGGAACCCAAATGCCCTTGGCGTTTTTTGCGGCAATACAATTTTATGACCATCTATGAAGAAACAAAATTTTTAACAAAGCCCTTTTAACATTACTACAATTTTACAATATTGCATACAATGTGATAAAGGGATAATTTAAAAACTTAACAAGTGAAAATGTATAAATTTTTTAAAAATGTTGATGCCTCACCCCAGGATGACTCCCCTACTCACAAGCTGCCCCTGGGTCAACTTGGTATTTTTAAGGCAGCTGTATTCATAACGCATGTGGCCAAATCATGCCTTGTGTTTTCAACTCCTCTGCTCTTGGATGCCGTAGACTAAAGCAAAAGAATGAGGATTTTGGTGGCCAACAGTCAGTGTCAAAATTAAGGGATGCATTTGAATGTTTTATTCAAAACTTACATGTTCATTTCATGATAATTTAATTAAAATGTCTAATTATTTGAAATTATGATAATGGGAAAAAGAACAAAAATTTTTGGGTTTAAATAAATTTAATTATAAATTATAATTACAATTAAACTTTGTAGGTTTTTAAGCATTTATAAAGGTTCAAACTGGAATGTTATTTTTCTATTCTTGTTATTTTTTTTAGCAGCTTTTCATGTTCTATAAAATCATGAATTGAGGAATTAAATGTATTGTAATTCTCTTAAACGATTCACTACACATAGCAATACTGTCATGAAATAATATATAAAATAAAAATAAATTTGATATAGTGTTTCAAACATATTTTAACTATTTAAATGCATTTTAAGGTAATAAAGTAGTTACAAATACCAACCATACTTTTAGATTTAATTTTCATGATGATTCATAATTCAATGAAATTCAAACAGCTGTATCTTCTCATCAAATAAAAAATGAACGCATTTAAATAATCTTTGGACTTTAAAAATTCACTCATTTACCTCCAAATTTTGACTATTCATTCTGAAGCACCTTGTATTTTTTTATCGAGTCTAATGATAATCCATGGGTGTGGATTACTATTATTATTATTATTAAACAATCCTGAGCATTTAAGCCAGAAAATTCCTGGCACTTTAATTATAGCCAATAACAGTGTCCTTCAGAAATAGCATTTTTATATTTATTATTGAAATAAGTTTGACATGGACATCACAATGAAATTAGTATAGCTTTTGAATTTTGAGGCATCAGTCAAGTGGTGTAAAAGTGATACTTTTTTCATTATGATCTATCAATGTGTATTATTCAAACTTTTATCTACGACGATTACAAATCTATTTTAATTTTTATTGTTTATTTCTATGATTATTTTCAAACACCTTGATAATAGTAAAGTTACTCATTTCTTTCAAACACCACCTTTCTTTTGTCTATGAAAAGGAATAGTTTCAAGAAGTCATTATACAACTAGTGCTAATAGATACATAAGAGCACTAGTGCTATAATGGAGCACCTTGTACAGTCCATTTGAGAGCACTAAACAAACATTATCACATCGTCGTAGATAAATATTTTAATAGCACCATAAAATTATTTCACAAACACAAGAACTGTATCAACTTTCCAATAGATGATTTACAATAAAAACATATGAAATATTTCAACAATTTTCCCAGCTTTTTATACCTACAAGACGTAAGTTCATAGAACTTATTTCTAGCTCTATTTCTTCCCAGAAAATAAAAATACATAAATAATTTTTCTGTACCTGCTAGACAGATTTTCATTACTCTACTGAATCAGAAAAATATTTGTCCAACCATTTTTGTGAAGAAAGATAATTTGAAATAAAATACACAATATTGCAAAATTTAAAAAAACATTAACATTTTATAATGGCTTTGTGTAAACAGAAAACAGAAATTTGAAATCATTTTTATATTAGCTCCTATATAAAACAGAAAAATTATGTTCTTTTGTAACAGAATTGGGAAATTGCCAGGTAGGAAAGGCAAATCTCACTTCACAAAAGAATGAGAATTGCACCTTAAAATATACAATTACCATCTAACACATGTTTTGAAAGGAAATATGAATACAAAATGTTCTATAAAATCATGAATTGAAGTATTAAATTTATTATAATCTCTTAAATGATTCACTACACACAGCAATACTGTCATGAAATAATATATAAAATAAAAATAACAATTTTGATATAGTGTTTCATACATTTTTTAACTATTTAAATGCATTTTAAGATAATTAAGTAGTTATAAATACCAACTGTACTTTTAGATTAAATTTTCATGGTGATTCATAATAATACACACATAAATTTCTCAAAGTTAGTTGAATATAAAGGTAATAATTACCTCCAACATAAATCACAAAATTAAACATGTATTTTAAATAATCATGTGATGGCTAAAGAATAGGGGGCGGATTTTAATGAAATGTCGTTTTTTTCCTTTTTGTTATCACTTTAGAACAATGCCTTTTAGTACAGAAATTAATTTTATGTTATGACAAAAGGAAATGACCCATTTTTATGTCATTTTTTTGCATGTTTTGTTGATTTTGACTAAAGTCATTTTTTACCTTTTACCATCATTTTAAAGCATTTTCACTGATTTCATCGATTTTAATATCATTTTAATGTTACTTGCTACAAATAATAATTACAAGATGCAACAAAAGTTCTCCACAGAATTCTGTAGCCTATTCGATTGCTTTACTCCAAAATTGTAATATCAGCTATTGTGAGTATGCAATCTAATTTTCCTATCAGCGCCATTGTCTGTTCACCTGATTTTCAGATAACTAAAAATTGAGAAATCTTGGTAAAGAGCAGCCCAAACCAAATTTTTCAAGCTGAGTTCACTTGAACGAACGAAAGAAAGAAGCCTACATCAGAAACATATCCTACTGATTGATTTGTTCATCTGAATTGGTTATGGTCTATTTTTACGTCATTTTTCTTTGCTTTTAGACCATTTTAAAAATATTTTAAGAACATTTTATAGATAATTTTTGGCAATGATTTAGGTCATCAAAATCCGGCTCCTACTAATGAACATTAAAACTGGGTAAACAAGGTCATAAAAAATACCTAGATGGAATACCAAAACTTAACACATTAACAAAACAAAATAATGTTTAAGAATATCTGAAGTATTTGCAAATTTACTTCTTTACACACTGAAGAGAAAAGGTGTTCTCTTCAGTGTCTCATTCTCATACAGAATTACACTTACCCTAAAAAGAACAGAAAACTATGAAATACTTTCCCATTATGCTTCAATCATCCCTTAAATATTACTAATAAAGGAGTACATAAGGAGCAACTAATCAAAATGCAAATTGTCCACTGGTGGAAAAAATTGAGTTTGATATGTAATCATGTAGTTTTTTAATATGCTCTTCACGCTCCTGTGTTCAGATTTCATCAAAACGCATTTAATTGAAGGTGTTAAAATGCATTTTGAAGAAATCTGAAAGCAGGAGTGTGCGGAACATTAAAAACTGCACGATTTTATATCGCATTCAATTTTTTTCACTAGTGGACAATAGGAGTTTTGATTAGTTGCTCATATAAGGTCTGGGCAAAATAACGTAAGTTTGTAACTTCCTTTCTATTTGAATTGTGAATTTGCAAAACTAAGTCACATTTTGTAAGTTTCAGTGTGGTAACGTGGTGAGCAAGGGGCATCGTTTATTAACAGAATCGCTTTAATCACTCGTCTCTACCATGTATGTGAATTGCAGATTATGTAGTTAAAAGGAAAAACAACTTTAAGTCGTAGACTTAAGTTGTTTAAGAGTCAAAGAACTTCTTGGAATGAGTTCTGTGACTGCTATATGTTTATACAATAAATAAAATGGTGTAGCTCACTATCCCAGTTTTCTCTACTTATAGTGTCCTTTATCTACTACGAAGGACAGGCGAAAACAGTCCTTGTGAGATTTAGTTTTCTACAACACAACTTCAATAAGTTTGTTTCATCCAATATTAAAAATATATGGTTATTTTGTGATGTTTCTCTGGGACAAAATAAGAACACACTAGTCAGGCTTTTATTGGTATTATCTGCTCAGAAACTGTCATTAAATAACATATTATTGATTTTATATAAATGAATTAAAAATAATATAGCATGGAATTTGCATAATTATAAACTCAATGTATCATTGAGCATGAATAAGATCACTATACTACATAGGAATTGGAGAAATGCCCCAAATGCATATTGAGATACTGCAAAATATTACAGCGCCTACTTTTTAAATATCTGATTTTAATGGAAGTGTTCTATAAGAATGATCTTGGCTGTCTGGGTGACGTCATGTCGAAGGCTGTGTTGCCAAACAACGGCAACACAGCCTTCAATGTGGCGTCACCCGGACAGCCAAGATCATTCACATGACTCCAGCCGCGGAAGCCTACGACTTCAAGTATTCTATAAGGCAAAGGAAGAAAACTGAGCCACATTATTTGATTCATGATAGAAGTTATCTTCCAAAACAACTTAAGTCCAGTTGTTTCTTTAAGGCTTTTAGGATCTGAGAAAGATTACTGAAAACTGTGAATTGTAATATGTGTAATGATAAAACTTATGTTAATGAAAAAATTATTTTGCTTATTTACTTCTATACTGTAAAACTGTCTGGTACCAAAATAAGATTCAGAGGCCACAAACAGTGTTTTTTTCTTCCTCAAAAATTAGATATCTGGTCTTAGGTCACTTTGCAAATTCATGATTCATTTGTAATATTCCTACATTATATTCTTCTTTACCATTCATCTTCTTAACTAGGCAGATAAATCTTAGTTGCCAAGAGTATAATTTACATACATTTCCATAATAAATTTTGCAATGCATTAAATTCAATGCACAACAATATTGTACTTAATATACATATGCAAAGCATAGACTAGTGAAGTACATGCAAGCACTTTCGGGTACAGAGATCCTCATGCTTACAAATTAGGCCAACACTACAGATCTATCTGACTATAGGAGTTTTCAGATTATTACATCTGTAGGCAATGAAACTGAGAATAGCTTTTTCAATGGTGAAAGGATAAAAAGAATTAATATACACATAGAATCACAATAAGAAAATTTGAAAGGAAAAAATAAAAAAAAAAGTTTTAGACTTTTTAGTTCAATTGAAAATTTTAAAATCTAAATTTAAAATAATTAGTGCCAATTTTTGAATTTCTCCTTTCAACTAGAATTTAACAAAAGCAAAATCTAAGCACAAATGAGGATTCAGTATTACCACCATACTCATAACTGCACCCATACAAAACTATTAACACAACAATATTCGAGCACCACATACATATCTTGTCAATAAATGCAAAGAAGCAGAATATACGTCAATGTATAATGTTATGATATGATAATGAAAGTTAATGTAACAAAAATGATAGAATAATGAAGGAAAAAATAGGAATAAATATTGGATTATATCCACAAATATGTCACACAAGAATGCAATTGCTTGCATTCACTGCTAAACGTAAGCAAATGATTCTGGTGAGCAGTAACTTTCAAGTAGTAACACTTAACATTAAATGAGAATCTCTATCAATCTGATTCAATAAATTGCATCCTTCATAACATGCTGTTTTTCATGAAAAGTTCATGCAGTTATATATCATGGCTGAGACACTAGTAAGATTCATGAGATCCTATTTCCCATGTAGCTTATAAATATATCTCTAAGAAATATATTATCTAAATAATACTGTAAAATATTACTATATATAACCATACACTCTTTTTTGATATCACAGAAAAATGTTTACTTAAAGGGTAACACAAAAAATTTTGGATTCTGAAAGTAACCGATTAAAAGAAAGTCACAAAAGTCCAATTGCATGAGACAGCTACAGTATAATTGACATATTTCTCATACTAAAAAATAAATAAACTTTTTTCATCTGGGAGAAAAAATTATATTTACACATTCATTTCCTATACTCTTTTGTTTGTAAATAGTACGTCAATATATTAGATACAAGTGGGTAAATGAGTGCACTTTGTAGGGAAAGTGAAGGAGAAAATTTGCGTGAAGTTTGGAACTACACTCGCAGTCAACAATTTCACTTTAGGGTTATTTTTTCATTCATACAAATTATAATAATTTATAAGATGAAACTGACACTCACTAAAGTCAATTTCTACAAGAAGCCAATACCACTGTACCTTCAGCTTAATACTGGAATATTTAGGAAAAATAGGAATACTATTTTGTGTAATTAAGAACCCTGAGAAGAGATACTTGCTGTATCTTGTTTAACAGCTGTTTATCAAAGGGATTATGTAAGGTTGCTACCGATTCTCCTTCATACTACATTCTCCTACACAGGGGATGTTCACACTCAGTCAGGATTTTGATTTGAGTGAAGCATATTTTTGTAATTCATGCAAAAAATAATGAAAAAACAAACAAAAACAACAACAACAACAACAAAATATCTCACCTAAAAATAAACTTTCCACCTGATCATTGCAAAGTAATTTTATCCAGCATTTAAGCTGGATGAGAAAAAGTGTTTAATTATTCCCTTATTAACTTGGAGTTCAATTTTCTTGCCAACCATTGCTTCAAAGTCAATAAATCAAAAGAATGTTTCGTGGATCTTCTGATAATATGCAATATTAACATGCAGAGAGGCCAATCTCATCCTGAAACAAATTTCCCTAACTCCTGATTTTCCAGGGCTTTTTTTAATTTTTCCCTGATAAAGATTTGTAGAGTACTTCACACTATTTGAAGATAATATTAATTAAAAGTAGGACTTGGGGACCTGTTACAGTTTTTCAGCTTTTGGATTAAAAAAAACAACAACAAAAAAACAAACCAACAACATTTACTACACAAATAAAAATTGTGTAAAAAAATAACGTTGCATATTTAAGGAATAATATCTAATTTTTGGAATTGTTTCAAAATTTCCCAGACATCAAGGATTCTTCTGCAAATTTCCTGACTTTTCCTGGTTTTCCAGATAGTGGCCACTCTGTCTGTATTTTACAACACTGTTGACAAAAGGCTTATCAATATTAACAAATGGGCATTTCCTCCAAGCAACATTAACATTAGTTATACACTAGAAAGCATTGCAAGAATGTTGCAAAGTGTGCCTTTGGTCTACTTTCTCTCTTTTGAGAAAAGGGCAGCTCTATAATTACTTCATAGATATGTTAAAAGCTTCACTCAATTCTTTTTCAAGAGAAAACCCTACTCACTCACTTTCATTTACATCTTTTATGGACATGTCGCTGAATCGTTAGCTAGTAAGACAGGTACAACATTATACAAGGTACATATAAAAGTTCAAGAAGTTTCACAAATAGTACAAATTTCTGAACGGCCTAGCTTTTAGAAAGATCATTCAGACAACCCAAAACTTTGTGTCAAAATTCACACTCTCTCTTTGGTGGAGATTTGATCAGCTTGGATTTAAAATGCTCTTCTCTTCAAACTATTTCTTCAGACCTGCCATATGTACTGCTGACCAGTCAGTACAAGTGAAAAAGGGATGTGATTTAATTTCTTCTACACCACCAACTCCTGTACCTAATCTTTCCTGAGGATGATACCGTAGAAGCTGAAATACAAAAATATTTTCAGTAATACAACATCAAATTATGTACAGAAGAGTCATGTAGATTACTGCATCAAATTCAAACAGTAAATCTATGTATTAATAAAAATTATAAAAAATTGATTTTCTGCAATCCTTGACATTCTTTTTCAGCTAAATAACCTTAAACCTGGATTTATTAATAAAATAATTAGTAGTGCTCCAGTAGCACATACTTCATCCCATTATTTGTAATTGCTCCACAATATTAACATGAATCTGAAAAAGGTTTTCAACAGGCAAAAATTCCTTTATGTCAACTTGTCATGCACCTTACCTCTACACCAAACCTGCTGCTCTGACGTCCCAACTTGGATCGACGCTTAAAAATCTAATTGTCTCAACCCAATATTTTGAACACAAATTTTTTGAATACTCAAAGAGATCACCAAAAATGAGATCTCCACCATTCTTTTAAGTGCCCCTTGTTTTATCTGTAGAAAAAATTTACAGAAATAAATCTGAGCTGTTTTTGAGAAAACGTTCTTTTTATAATTTGCATTAATTTCAACCACAAATTATAAGAAAATACTAATTTTTTCAAAAAATTGTACATGGCTGTAAAGAGCTGATTTTTATGACTGATTTTGTTTAAGGTAAAAATCTGTATCTTCAATTTTGTAGTATTGAAATGTTAACTTTTTGCAATTTTCGAAAATACGAAGAGTTCCCCGAAAACAAGACTAGCACATGGTTTACTGTCCTTTGATACATATGAGGAGAAAATTTAAAGAGAAAGTTTGGATTTCGTTTTTGAGAAAAAAATTGTTTGAAAATCATAAAAATTGCCGAAATTTCACGCAAAATTATGTGAAAACACTCACATTTTCAAAAAATTGTACATGACCTTATTTCAAGATGTCTTTAAAGAACAGATTTCATTAAGGAAAATATTCTCTATCTTCAATATTGTAGTTGTAGGAAGTAGCCGCAAAAAAGAGCAAATTTCTACAGGCAGAACAGGGCTAGAGGAATAGGTCAGGAATAAGACCCCCAAGAATAAAAATTGTTTATTTTGAAAATCGTGATTGAAGTGTAAAAAAAAAACAAAAAAAAAAAAAAAAAAAACAAACACAAAAACAAGATTTCTGCCGGATTTGAATCAATTTACCCAGAGTACTTTGTACAAAAAAAAACCTGTTTTTAGCTTCTTATATAAGTTAAAAATTTTTTAACCACATTCCACAGATGACTTTAATTATCTACAGATAATTGGCGATTTTCTACAGATGAAAAGATGATTCGAGAATTTTTCAGGTGTTCATGTCCGAATTTGACCCTTAGAATCAACAACTAGTGGTGCTACAAAAGGCACAGACTTTCTCGTAGTAAAGTTTTCTAATTTCCATGGTGTGGACTGGCTTTACCGTCTTGCCACATTCTCTTGCCATCTGCCCAAAGAACATTTTTTGTCATTTTTTCAATTTTTCGGTGTCCTAATAATAGAACCAAAATATTACTTTAAGAATATTAAAGAACAGTAAAACCTCACCGTAAATGTCAATTTTCATTGAAAAATTTGAAGCCGTTTTCAAGAAAATGGCGTTTAAGCATTACTGTAAATATGAAATATGAAGCTATCTCACACAATATTTTTGATATATATTTTTTTTCCCAAAACTTCATTTGAGGTACTTTAACTCGCAAATGCAATAGCGTTTACAAATCGCTGGAAATGTGCATATTAATGGCAAGAGATATTTTTAAAAAATTGTATTTTTGTAATTTTTGAAAAAAACAAAAAAATACAGCTAAATGAATTTTACGGCACCTCAAACAGTGTAATTAGCACTAGCCCTACAAAAAATTTGAAGAAAAGATTTGGAACCGTTTTTGAGAAACTTTATATGACATTATTTAAAGCACATGTACTCATAAATATAATAATGTTAACAAACGCTGCTAATGTAAATATTAACAATGCAAGAGACAAGTCAAAAAAATTACATTTTTGTAATTTTTTAAACAAACAAAAGGACACAGCAATATGGCGTTTATGTCATCTTATAGAGTGCATTAGCATTATTCCTACCAACAGTTTAGAGAAAAAATTTGGATCCGTGTTTGAGAAAATTTTGAAAATGTCCGGGGTACCCCCAAATTTTGAAGAAAGTTTTTCAAAATCACTGCGCTTCGAGTCGAGTCAGATTGACCACGTAATATCCATTTTGGAAAAAAACCTATGTATGGTTTAGGTGCTAGTGGTGTTCTCAGATGCACGGACAGACAAACGTATGTACGAACATTTTGAAAAAACTTTTTCCGTATCCATACCTCAAAACATGTATTTTCTTTGACATCTCGAAATCGATTTTCTCCAGCATTATACAACTTTCTCTATACTATGTATATATTCCACATACGAGAAAGTAAAAAGGGAAAAATAGAAAAAAAAATTTTTTTCCCTTTGTTTTTTAAGGATATCTCGTGTTCAGAGACAGATCATAAAAAGGAATAAATATAAATTGAAGTCCTGTAAATTCTCTACATTTTCCCAAAAATTTCAACCTATCTTATAACTTGCACCTGACAGCTCAATATAAATGAAACAGTAATTTAATAATTTATTTATTTTCTTAAAATTAGGTTTTGTTTTATTAGTTTCGTAGTTTCTGTTTATTAGAAAAGATAAATAAGAAAAACAAAATTGTAAGAAAAATATTATAACCTATTGTAATTTGAATATTGAATGAAGTATTTTTATCCCCCAGGGCAGTTTTGTACATCTTAATTTGCTAACCTCTTTCTATGAAGTTTTGCACATTTCTACGGACACAGTGGTGTTCTCTGAAGTTCCTCAGGGTTCTCTAGGGGACCCCTACTGTTTCTAATTTGTATAAATGAAATTAAATCAATTTTATGTAATTGTGAGTTTCTGCTACTTGCTAATGATTTGAAACGGTATTGTAGGTTATCAGAGTTGAATAAGTGCATAGATCGACAACTAAATTTGAATCATCTAATTTCCTGGTGCAAGAAAAATTATTTATTACTAAATATTAATAAGAGCAAGACTATGACATTCTCAAGATCACATAGACAAATTGTTTTAACTATAAAATTGTAATCCATGAATTAGAGAGTGTTGATCAAATAAAGGATTTGGGTGTCATATTTGATTCTAAATTACGTTTTAATATGCATATTGAATATATTGTATATAAGGTCAATAGAATTTCCGCAGTATTACATAACTTTCGCTATACTCCGTATATATGTATACGAGAAAGTAAAACTGAACATTATGTTACTATTAACATGACTGAACTGCTGCACAAGTCATAATATTAGTAACAAAAGTCAAATAAAATATAATGTGATTTACCAAAAATATACATTCTGGGTGTAAAATTAATTTGTGTATAGTGACAAAACAAAGTCATTACCTGAGACTGCTGATCCAACTAAATCAATAATCCACTGGAAGGGTCAATGTTGACTCGTTAAAAACAATCTAATCTCAGAAAACTACCTGAGGTCATATGAAAGCTCATGCTTCTGCAGGAGTCAGTATCTACTTGGCGGTCTGGGAAACGCTGTGTCTTATGTATGCAAATGTTTCAGCCATTATGCTGGGACTTTTTCTCAGGGCTAAGCTTGGCGGTAGCTTTTTGGCATTTTGCCTAATAGCTACTGAGAAAAGTTACTGCATAATGGCTGAAATGTTGCCATCTGTGCCTAGGACACGGCATCTCTCAGACAGCCAAGTAGGTCTACCTTAGTCAAGTAGCCTTAAGGGACAAATATCTCTAGTCATTGCTAAATCAAAAGTTTGTAAATTAATGTTAAACTTTTTTCCTTTTTCTCGTAAATCCTTTTTTATTTCATAACCAGATTTAAATTGTTTAAAAAAAATAAATTGATAAATTGCATTTTGATTAAGAGCTGATGTTCACGTAGTGATGCATGGGGCATTCTGCGAGCATGTGGCAAAAGCAGTAAGGCACAGCCACATTACCGAGGTACAGCTACCAAGCACAATGAACATTCATATGCCTAGTTTCTCAGTTTCCAAAGCTACAGAAAAAGAGGACAAGGACGCAGTCAATGTCCTGACAAGTGCTACAGGCATTACCTCAGTGAGGAGAGATTGGGCCTCAGCAGAGACAAAATCCGGGAAGCTGAGGATGGAATGACTGTGAACTCCCCCAGGTTGGCTCAGATGAAGTGGCTGAAACATACACCAAAAAGAAAACATTTACTATTATATGTAAACAAGACAAATTTATGAGCAGTAAAATCTTGTTATAAGAGATCATATTTTTGTCTCTTATAGGAAGGAATTCTTACAAGCAGGAAATGTTAATATAATTGATTCATTGATTGAGTGAGTTTAAGGGCGCTTCAATGGCTAAGGTCATTTGCACCCGTGTCAAATTATTTTAAGACCAGTGCACAATATTGCAGTGCCAAGCTAACAAAGGAAAATTAAAATCTTTAAAAAAATAGACAGCAACTGTAAAACTGAAATGCAACGTATCCTAATAAAAGGGTTTGGCAGAAAAATACGAGATAGTTTTTTGTTTAAAATCTCGGGATAAAAGGCAATAATTGGCATTATCATCTTCTCTCAGATAAGGCTGTACAAGCCAGTCTCTCGCAAAAAGCCAAAAAGCTTGCAGAGAGAAGATTCGTCATTTCTAAGAATCTTCGCTAGGGAGCTAGCAAGGTCATGCTTTCGACGGCTCTCTCTTAACACTGTGTAAGAGAACATGCTCCACGGTAAGATCTATTTTGCAGTATTCGCATATAGGGGGTGGGTCCCCGTGGAGGAGATAACCGTGGGAGAAATGGCAGTGACCGATCCGGAGGCCATGTTAAAATGATCTCCTCTCGCCGAGCATCACGAGATGAGGAAGACCAAGGATTCATGGAATCCTTGATTCTCGTGAGCTTAAAATCTGAGTTATGCCACTCTGTTTGCCATTCACTGCGGATAGAGCGTTTTATAAAGAGCATAGTGTCTTCTGTGGGGACTGTGAAGATGTCTAATTCTCTTTTCTTCAAGGCAGACTTTGCCGCCTAGTCAGCTATTTCATTTCCTCTTATTCCCACATGTCCAGGGACCCAACAGAAGACTAAAATATAGTGGTGGGACAATAGATAATGGATTTGGTGTTGGATGGTCATTGTCAGTGGGTCACAAGACGAGGAGGAGGAGATGGATTCAAGAGAGCTTTTGGAATCACTGCAGATCACTACTTTCTTTAATGACATCGATTCAGGAAATTTAAGTGCCTCCAAGAGCGCATACTTCTCTGCGGTATAGACGCAGGAGTCGCACTGCACAAAGAGTCTAATCGAAAACCTCGCATGGCTCTACTGCAGTAGAAGGCACATCCGACTTTGCCGTTTTGAGAGGAGCCATCGGTGTAAATCAAGTAATGGCCAGGATACGTAGATTTTATCACCTCAAATTCCGATAAGAATGTGCTTGGGGGAGTTACGGATTTAGGAAGGTTAGACAGTCTACGATCTATTATCGGCTGGTGTAGTTTTCAAGGGGAAACAAGGTTTCAGGGGGGTTTCACAGGGTTGGGTAGTTTTATATTAAGCTTCTGTAAGAGCATACAGAGACGGACTCCCAGGGGATGGGGTAATGATGGTCTAAGTGCATATGAAGTCAAGTGGATTGGATGGAGGACTGCTTGGCCCGAGGGAGTATCAACATTGGATAATTTCGCACCATAGGAGGCAATCAGAATATCCCGCCTTCGGCTCAGAGATGGTTCTCCAGCCTTGGCCAAGAGGCATTTGATGCGACTCGTGCGGAAGGTGCCTGTACTAATCCTTATGCCGGCATTGTGTATGGTATTTAACGGCCGGAGGATTGATGGAGATGCTGACCCATTCACTATGCATCCGTAATCCAAGATAGGGCGAATGAGAGTTCTATACAAACGCATAAGACAAACTGCGTCCCAAGAGCTATCAGTAAGAGTGCGAAGGAGATTCATAGGTGATACACATCGGCCCTGTAGTTTACGGATGTGTTTTCGCCAGGTTAGGCTCTTGTTGAATGTGAGCCCAAGGAAGGTTGTGGATTCAACGAATGGAAGCTGCTGTCCTCCAAGAAAAAGGTCGGGGTGATTATGGAGGTGATGGATTCTGCAAAAGTGCATGTAAGTGGTTTTTGAGGTAGAGAACTTGAATCCTATTTCTTCACTCCATTCCTGCAGTTTGTTGAGCACAAGTTGTAGTTGCCTCTCAATAACTTGCACGCTCTTGGAGGAGCAAAAAATTGCAAAGTCGTCAACGAACAGAGATGCCTTCCCAGGCTCCCGGATAACTGATGCAATACTATTGATAGCAATGGCAAACAGAGTGACGCTCAAAATCGATCCCTGAGGAACACCGTTTTCTAACTGGTGACTAGAGGATAACACGTAACCAAGGTGGACGCGGAAAGATCTTGATGAAAGAAAACCTACTAGAAACAAAGGGAGCCGTCCCCTAAGGCCCCAAGTATGCAAGGTGCGAAGAATACCGTACCTCCAGGTGGCGTCATACGCTTACTCTATATCGAAGAAAATTGCTACCAGGTGCTGACGCAGCACGAAAGAAGTGGAAATCTGCGTAGCAAGGGTGACTAAGTGGTCCATGGTTGACCTGTGCTTCCTGAAGCCACATTGGATAGGTGTAAATAGGTTCTTTTGTTCCAGGAGCCAGACCAGACATGTATTTACCATTCGCTCTAAAAGCTTGCACACACAGCTTGTGAGCGAGATTGGGCAGTAACTTGAGGGGGTTGTTCTGTCCTTTCCTTCTTTAGGGATTGGGAGAACAATGGCCTCACGCCAAATCCTTAGTACTGCATGTTCAGCCCAAATCTTGTTGAAAATCCCGAGGAGAAAGGAACGAGCTTTTTTCAGGTAAGTGTTTCAACATTTGGTT